>WNYA01000156.1:172736-244957 GCA_019512145.1 Engystomops pustulosus | reverse complement strand
GTGCACTTGAAACGCGTAGGTTTTCTTCCTCTATATGGTCTAGGGGACATGCCATGTTTAAATTTTAAATATATTATATAATAAAGTCCAGAAGGACAAGAAATAATTTTATCCTGGTTTGGTGCGGAGCTCCGTTTTTTTCTACGAGGATCTGGATTGTACGTTGCGTCAGCGTGGATTTCCTGCACAAACGAACAGGATCAATTGGTGAGCTACAAATCTTTTTTACCTATTCTCATAGTGGTGACTAACTTATATCCTAGGTGTCAGAGGTCACATGCTGAGACGTTTTTGATGATATGCCGCAAGAAGACAGCATCTGGAGCCAGGACCACTCTCCTCCTCTCTGCTGACGCTGTCTGCTTGCTCCTCCAGCTTCACTATGTGGCAGTGTCACCAAGCATACGTTATCTCCTTTCAATGGGGCCCAATTTCAACAAAAATAAAAAGTAAGAAAAATGGTGCAATAGACGGATCAACCTCACCCCCAGCCTTCAACTGTCAATGTACTGCTACACGGAAGAAGAAATACATTGATAAGCCTAATTAATCCACGTTACTCCAATCTTCATTGTGGAGCAAACATCACATTCCCAAATACCTTATTGCTGAGGTAAGTTACTGCAGTATATGGACATTCTGCTCCTAAGGAAGTTGTGTGCCACTCAGGATAAAATTTCTAAAATTGTGCTTGAAATTGTCTAAATATGAACGCAACTCATTTCTATTAAGTTCCAAACCTTTGTCTATACATTTTGTTTTCTTTGGCTGGTGTAAAGTAGTCAAAGAATAGAAGTTTTTGTCTTTGCCAGCACCGAACCAGAGATCATGTGGATCCATTGGTGGAACTTTACAACCAACTTTGGCCGGTAAAAAGCGCTGACTTAGTCCCCTATCTCGACCTTCAGTTCTTGCCCCCTGTTCCCAAATGCCAAATTTTTGTGAATGTATATTTAATGTGTATTGTAAGTGATATTGATTGCAATATGAAGGGAATATGAAGGGTTAAATAAAGTTCCATTCTATTCTTTGACTTTTGGCCTACAGTTCAAAGGTATGACCTTTCCTACAGGAGGCTAGAAGACAATCCAGGTCAACCGGGGAGATATTGGACCTGTATAGCTAGAGTCCATCTGAAGGATCTCATTGCTTTGGTTGACATCATTAATTTATAGTCAACCTTGTACCACCGCCAGCTATTGTCACCCTGGGCATTGTCCCACTGACACTGGCACAGCTGGATTATTTCTCTAAACCCAACCATCCCCGAGTAATCAATGTCAAGATTTTCAGCTCTCTATGGTAGTGATAGGCAGAGTTATCTCCAAAGCCAAGACCACCCATCTGACAGAAGAAAGCCTAGATAGCATAGCCTTAGGGAGCTTTCTAGTAACCAATATGCTAATTAGACTCCTTTCCGTCCTGGGTCAGAACTTACCTGTTTCACCTATTTGATTAGAAATTAAAAGATTGATTACTTCGGAATGATGGGGCTGATAGAGAAAATCTAAATAACATCTGAAACAGTGGAGGGGCACATTTCTAAGGTAGTTGTAGTTGATGGAGGTGGGTAAAGGTCCTCTTAAAGGGGAGAAATCTGGGGTGGAAAGTGGGACTTTGTCGCACTCTAACATTATTTTTAGGAATCAGATCAGATGCAAGAGAGACTACAGTATTTTTCGGACTATAAGGCGCACCGTAGTATAAGGCGCACGATCAATAAATGCCTGCTAAAATGTCTAGGTTCATATATAAGGTGCACCGGAGTATAAAGATGAATGACCAGCAGGTGGCAGACCTGTGCACAGTTCCAGGCAGCTGTTGTCTGTAAGTATGGTTCATATATAAGGTGCACCGCACTATAAGGCGCACCTTTGATTTCAGAGAAAATCAAAGGATTTTTAGTGCGCATTATAGTCCAAAAAATACGGTAGATCAGGGGTCCAAACAGAGACTTATCAGGATTGGAGGATATCAGGAGACAGGAGGCGAGATATGACTTAAACATATAAAATATACAGAAAAATGTCTGGATTGGGTAAGCTGTAAATTAAGGTAAATGATTTATAGCAATAAAGTTAAGGTTGATGTAGACTCTATTGAACTCGAGGAAACACTTGTATTATTAAAGAAGAAAACCCAAGAGTTTAATTTCCAAACTGAGATCTGGCATCTCTGGGGCTCGCGAAGAACAAAACACAGACCAATCAGCGGAGCCTAATTTAGAAGAAAAGCTAAGTCAATCATAAGGTGTCTTACATTTTATTGGATCTTCTGGGTATTGAAATATACAAAATAAAAGACAGTTACAACGATGAGTTTTCCCCACTGGAAATGAATAACAACATTAATAATTCTCCAGAGTTCTGGATGTTTTATTCATCCTCAGGATGAATGACCAGCAGGTGGCAGACCTGTGCACAGTTCAAGGCAGCTGTTGTCTGTTAGTACGGTTCATATATAAGGCGCACTTTTGATTTCTGAGAAAATCAAAGGATTTTTAGTGCGCCTTATAGTCCGAAAAATACGGTACCTGAAAAGTGGATCTCATCTCTCAAAAAAATAAGCCCCCATGCATCCACATTAATAAAATATATTTGAAAGCCTGAAAAATATGACAAGGCAAATCTGCACTGAATGGCGCCTCCTTCCGTTCAATACCCCGCCCTGAATGGCGCTAAATGGTGCTACTTCCGTTCTATGCCCACACAGCAGTTACCACCACATGCGGGGCATCTTCATACGCAGGTCAAATTGGGTATAAAACTTTGTGCAGTTTTTTGTGATTCACTCCTTTGTGAATGTTTAATATTTGGGCCAAAATGAATGTATTTTCAAAAAAAAAAAAAAATGACAGTTTGTAAATTACACCTCAATTTTTTTAACCTGTGAGACACCTAAAGGGTTAACAAACTTCTTAAAGTTGGTTATCATACATTGAGGGGTGTCATTTCTATACTGGAATAATTTACAGGGCTTTACTATTATTTATTCCTCTCAAAGTCACTTAAAACTGCACAAGTCTCTATAAATATGGGTTTTGTCAATTTTCAAAAAATTGTGCCCAAAATTCTAAACCTCCTAACAACCTAGAAATATGAGAAGAATCATAAAAAACCACACGAATATAACGAAGACTTCTGGGAAATGTTAGTAATAAAGTTATTTGGGTGCTCTGACTAGCAGCCTGAAAAGCAAAGAATTTGAAAATGGAGATTTTGGAAATTTTTGAATTTTTGTAAAAATTTTAATAAACAAAAACAAAATTTTCAACTAATTTGATGCACAATGTGTCACGAGAAAACATTCTCAAAATATCCAGCATATGTTAAAGCGTTTCAAAGCTATAACCACTTATAGGGACGAAGGGCAGATTTAAAAAAATTAGGGCTTGGTCCTAAAGACCAAAATGGTTTAGTCCTGAAGGGGTTAAAACTCAGCTGAAAAACATGTTCCAAATCAGATGCAAAATCAGCTAAAAAGAGTGACATTTTGGGCGCATTGGGGTATTTGCACAATTTTTTGCTCCTTTTTCCAACAGACGTGTCAGGATGGGTGACTGGTCTAGCAAAATCAATCACACATACAAAAAGTGGGGGATGGGGGTTACATGCATTGCTGGACCACCAGGTATATACCACACTACTAGGTGCCACAGATTGAAGTCTGTTCTATGATTATTCAGCATGCCCCCCTCCCACTACTATGTACTGCAGCTGAATAGAGCAATGTACTTGTAGCATCTCTTTTCTCCACCTCCATCAATTCTTCCAGTACCTGTCATTATTGATTAGTCAATATCATATGGCCAACCAGACGGAGCCAAACTATCTTCTTCAGGCACCCATCTGACAGTAGAGATCCTAATTAGCATTTTTTCCAGTAGCTTAACTCCCGCCGTAGCAGCCTTAGTGGCTGCTATGGGGCCCATGAGGTTCAGGGGCCAGCACGGTCTCTGTGACCCTTTAGTGCTTTGCATCAGCCCCTTGGTGGGACGCGCTGCTGGGTGCCTGCCAGGTCGTGCCCCCAGGCCCCTCCCGCTGTGTTCCGGCTACCGCCCACCTCTCTCCTGGCCCACCCACATCTCCTGGATCGCCCGTCCGGCCTAAAAATGCAGCCTAAATATGTATTGATTTTTTTAAGGGAAAGGGGGGCCCATGCAGAAATCTGCTATGGGGCCCAGCCTCTCCTAGTCACACCCCTGTTTCGATTTAGTTACAGTACCAAAAATGCTTATTAGGTTTTCTATTGTCATATGTGTGGTTGTGGACAGGTGCAGACCACATGGCATCTGACAGTAAAAAGTTCAAAAATGTTGACATTCATCTCTCAGGAATGGTGGGGGATAGAAAGAAAATTCAAACTGCATCAGAATCAGTGGGAAATATGATGCAAGGCAATGGGGTTGGTGAAGCTGATGAAAAGTCCTATGAAAGGGAACCTGTCCCCAGATTCACTAATAAGTCTCATAACAAGATCCCATAGCACTATACTATCTTATTTATTAATAGCTAAAAGAAATGCATAGTTCCTATCCCCAGAAAATTAAGTTTTAAGCCTATTTGTCTCTTATCTCATGTCTGTGGGGAAGAGCAAACGTGAGGTGAGAAACACACTGCCTTGCATGAATAGCACAGGCTCTAGGGACACCCTGCGCCTTCAGGCAGGCTGTCCGGTAGACTTACAAACTTCATTTCTTGGGATAGGAACTATGCATTTTGAGCTAAAGACAGTGTGGCTACTACTATGGGAGCTTGTTATTAGGCTTATTTGTGAAATGGTGCCAGGTTCCCTCTAAAGAAAAAGTTGCATGCATTGGAAGAGGTCAGTGAATAGATCAATGCAAAGTAAGACTCCACAGTCATACTCTGTGCCAGATATTCATGCTGGATGACTGATCTGTTGTAGTTTATGACTATGGAGTCTATGGACCAGCTATTGGTTTGTCTAGTTTCTGGCGCACGAACAAAGCCACGCCCCTGTTCCAGGGGCCGTTTCGTTTTTTTAGACAAGTTGGAAAACACCCAAGAATCATCGAAAACCATTAAAGGAAACCTACCACTTGAAATGGCAGGTATAAGAAGGAACTACCAAGCACCAGCTCAGGGTGAGCTGGTGCCGGAGCTTATTTTTGTTAGTGTTTTAAACCGCTGTATCGCGGTTTAAAACACTTTTTAAACTTTATGGCCGAAGCTGCTTTGGCGCAGGGAGGTACGCGCTTGGTGCTTACCATGCACGCAACCACATAGGAAGTGAAGGAGAGCCGCGCGCATGGTAAACGCCGAGCGCGTACCTCCCTTCGGCCATAAAGTTTAAAAAGTGTTTTAAACTGCGATACTGCGGTTTAAAACACTAACAAAAATAAGCTCCGGCACCAGCTCACCCTGACCTGGTGCTCGGTATTTCCTTCTTATACCTACCACTTCAAGTGGTAAGTTTCCTTTAATAAATGTGGCATAAGCCATTTCAATGCAAATTACTCCAGAATTCCAGCTTGATAAATCTCCCCCATTGTATTTGTCTGGTTGGGGGTCTAAGTTAAGACCAGGATCCTGATACAGCAAAGAACCCTTCTGCCATATAAGTAGGACCCCCAGGGCATTGGGATCCCCCAAATGCATAAATCCACCTGCATCCCACCAATGTGTGAAACCCCCGATCCTCATGCACCTTGCAGTTATCTGTGTTCTTTTATATACTCTAAAGAAACTAGTGTTGTGCATGGCCATCAATTACACTGGGGCCCAAATTTTATTTAGGCGATTCAGAATTGATACTTCTTATATAGAGCTCATTGGGGCTCATTTACTAATGGTCCGAATCGCGCACTTTCGTTGGGTTTCCCGACGATTTCCGATTTGCGCCGAATTGCCCCGGGATTTTGGTGCACGCGATCGGAATTTGGTGCATCGGCGGCGGCTTTCACGCAACAGAAATCGGGGGGCTTGGCCGTCAGACAACAAGACGGATTCGGAAAAACCGCGGAATTTGTGTCGCAAGATCAGCACTTACATGCAACAGGAAGATCATACAACAGATGTAACATTAGATGATACGGAAGCGTAAAACAACGGCCCATGTGTAAAATTAGAACAAATCTTATACATAAAATTACCCAAAATTACCAACTAATCATCAATGTATAATATATTATAGGGGAATATTTGAGATCCTTTTTTTTTTAAAAAAACATTATCTGAATTCTAAAACCTATCTTACAATGGGAGATGTAAAATGACATATATAAGAGTGGAATATTTTAGATAATATTGGTGATTTTGTTATGTTATTATGGATATTTTTAATGTGCAAGATATAAAAAATAATGGAGTACAATAAAGAAATAAAAAAATTCCCCAAGATAAAAATATATCTTTTTATAATATATCATATTTATTTTTTTCGAGTAGATTCCGAGCCTTTCACCTATCGTCACTTATCATCACACACTATCACTCAAGTCAATGGCTTTTCTCGTAACGTAAAATTTCACCCTCTGGAAAGTTATCACTGAGGAGGAAATCCTGCTCCGTGGATGTAATTAGACACAGTCCGACTATTTTCTTGTGCAATATTTCCTGTGATAAAATGTATTTTTGGTTTTGGCAGCGATACTTCGTATCAGTGGAATGTAATTACACAGTAAGTATAAAAACTAATAATTAATTATTATAAAATGATATAATTATATAATTTATATATTATATGATATATAAATAAATTAAAAAAATGACATTTAAAAAATTCATAATATTAAAATAATAAATATTTATATTTAATAAAATAAATAAAAAATAAATCATTAAACAAAAAGAATTCATACATAATAGGAAAATTATTTGGAATTAGCATTAAACCCTATTTAGCGAGTATTTAATATCAATGTATATATATTGTTAGTTTTTTGTGGACTTGAAACCAGCATTTTACATGTAAAGTTTATTATTTTATAACTAATTACAAATTAATTACAATGTATCACTTCAATGATTTCTATTATTCATAAATATTCCGCATATATTACATTTTTATGAATTAGAAAAATTCTAAAAAAAATGACACAAGTAGATTGAAATGAATACTCACATGGATATAAGTCGACAAATTCATCATCCCTGTGGGTGGCATTTGGGGAGGTGACATGGCTTTCTGTATCATATCGCACAAATACTCCGAATAATACAATAAGAAGGACCTGGAGTCCAATGGCCAATATGGAAAACTTAAACCTCATATTTGTGTCATACGCCATGATGTCAGTAACGTATGTAGCAGTCAGGTCCTGCAAGAGACTGATAAAGGCAGAGAGGGCAGCCCGTATTTAATGGGTTTCCCCAGATATGGATGACACTGCAGAAAGAAAGGGGTCTGGTCAGACAGACACTCCCTCTAAGCCAGGAGACTCTGCTGAAATACTTACTGTAAGTGAAACCTGGAAGAACAATGAATAGAAGAGCATGAAGTAAAGAAAAGTATTGGGCCAGATGTATCACTGTTCTGCGTTTAAGTGTAGTAGTGGCGCCTCTATTCTGGTGCATTTGTTGCGCCTGAATTATCACAAGCTACAACCATCTGGGATGAGTTCCTGCCTCTTATTAATCACTTTACTTTAGGTGCAGTTTAGGCGCAATGTTTGATTGGCTCTCTTACATGTGATCCTCCTACAAGCTCCTCTCTGCTTCTCCCCCGCACCCCAGCATGAGAATGACCCCCACAGCAGCACCCAGGTGTGTGACACCCAGCACCCAGTGATCTCCTCAGCAGGGGCTTCTCTTGGAGGGGATCCCCAGTGCTGATCTTCTGCTGCTCCCTTGTAATTCTGCACAGTATCCCCCTCGGACACCAGTGTGGTCATCCTGCTACACGGGACACTTCTCTGTCCTGTCTGCAGCTTCTTCTCACTTCTCTTCTATCCTGCTACACGGGGGACACTTCTCTGTACTGTCTGCAGCTCCCACTCACTTCTCTTCTATCCTGCTACATGGGGACACTTCTCTGTCCTGTCTGCAGCTCCCACTCACTTCTCTTCTATCCTGCTACACGGGGGACACTTCTCTGTCCTGTCTGCAGCTCCCACTCACTTCTCTTCTATCCTGCTACACGAGGGAACCTTCTATGTTCTGTCTGCAGCTCCTACACACTTCTCTTCTATCATGGTCTTTGTTAGGCTTCTAAATCATCTCCAGTCTAAGCATGGCCGCTCTTGAGATCTGAAGGACAATGGAGAAAATGGATCAAACGACTACGTGATTCAGGCCAGGATTATGGTGAGGGCAAAACACATTGGGGGTCATTTACTAAGGTTTTGCGTTTTCCCAACGTGTTACCCGAATATTTCCGATTTGCGCCGATTTTCCCTGAATTGCTGCGGGATTTTTGCGCACGTGATCGGATTGTGGCGCATCGGCGCCGGCATGCACGCAACGGATATCGGGGGGCGTGGCCGAACGAAAACCCGACGGATTCGGAAAAACCGCCGCATTTAAAAAAAAAAAATTGTGTTGCGAAAATTGCACTTACCTTCACTCAGCCCGGATCGGTGTATTCCAGTGCGTTCCGATGCTCTTCAGCGCAGCAGCGCCACCTGGTGGACGTCGGAGGAACTACCTTAATAAATCCCGGCCGGACCCGAATCCAGCGCAGAGAACGCGCCGCTGGATCGCGAATGGGCCGGGTAAGTAAATCTGCCCCCATATTGTGAAGAGGCTGATAGTTCAGGGGCTTCTAAATCATTTTCTGTTTAATAATGGCCCCTGAGATGTTACGGACTGTGGTGTGATGGATGATACTATTACATGTATCAGGCCAGGATGGTGGAGAGGACAAAAGTCATATTATGGAAAGGGTTATAGAGAGCCTCCACCAACCCAACAACCTATCTGTTACCATCTTGTGACATAACAAATGGTCACCTTTTCATGATGTGACTCTTATCAGGGACAATTTTGGGTGAGCTACAGTCAGGAGTGGATTATGACTGCCCTAGGCTGTAGGAATATTATTGCCCCTACAAGTCTAGAATCACTTCCTACATCTAAAAAAAATTGTCCAATTGGGACACATGAACCCATTGGTCATAACTTTTATTGATATTTATTAAAAGATGGTTAAGGCTTCATCCAATATTGGGGCAGATTTACTTACCAGGTCCGTTCGCAATCCAGCGGCGCGTTCTCTGCGGTGGATTCGGGTCCGGCCAGGATTCATTAAGGCAGTTCCTCCGACGTCCATCAGGTGGCGCTGCTGCGCTGAAGAGCATCAGAACGCACTCAAGTACACCGGCCTATCCTGGATGAAGCTAAGTGCAAGCTCCGCGACACATTTTTCTTTTTTAAATGTGGCGGTTTTTCCGAATCCGTCGGGTTTTCGTTCGGCCACGCCCCCGATTTCCGTCATGTGCATGCCAGCACCGATGCGTCACAACTCGATCACGTGCGCCAAAATCCCGGAGCAATTCAGGTAAAATCGGCGCAGATCGGAAATATTCGGGCAACACGTCGGGAAAACGTGAATCGGGCCCTTAGTAAATGACCCCCATTGTGTGTTAAAATTTTACAGAGGGCAGTATACATCATCTCCAGATAGATATAGGGAACCGGCAGTGTACATAGTCACTGAATATAGGAATACGGCACCGTAACTGTATTTCACACTGTAGAGGGGGTCCGTATTTATTTATTGGGTTCAATTCACACTAGGTTACTATAACCCAATTATATGTTGTACTGCCCTTGGGATAACAGGTCTAGCCCTCCAGTGTTACTAAGGTATCAACCCCACGGTGCTATGTATATCTTGCCAATGTCCTCTGTCTAATGGTATAGATAGTCAATACTGCAGCTAACTGTTAGTCTGTTTTAATTCAGAGGCGACGGGCAGCTAGGCAATCTAGGGTGAAATATACAGAAACATAGCTAGTTAGCTGCAGTATTGACTATCTATACCAGTGGTGGCGAACCTATGGCACTGGTGCCATCGCCCCAGCATGAAGCTCACCAGACAAGACTTAAAGAATCTTCCTGCAGTTCCAAACAACTTAAAAGATGCTGCTTTCAGTCATATTTTGATACTAACTTTGCTACTTTGGACTGTAGGAAGAGTGAGAATGAATAGACAGGACCGAATTATCTTTGGAGGACCTCCTGCTGGCCCCACGATTCTCTGTACAGAGGGACACTGGAAAGAAGCTAAAATTATGAAAATCTTCCATCTTTCTACTGTGTTACTGTCCTCAGGAGACCAATATGATTGAACGTTGTTGAACAGGGAGCAATAAGTTACTGCTTTAATTTTTAGTTGGCACCTCGCGATAAATAAGGAGGGTTTGAGTTTCAGTTTGGGCACTCGGCCGCTAAAAGGTTCGCCATCACTGATCTATACCATTAGACAGAGGACATTGGCAAGATATACATAGCACCGTGGGGTTGATACCTTAGTAACACTGGAGGGCTAGACCTGTTATCCCAAGGGCAGTACCACATATAATTGGGTTATAGTAACCTAGTGTGAATTGAACCCAATAAATAAATCCGGATCCCCTCTACAGTGTAAAATACAGTTACGGTGCCGTATTCCTATATTGGGTGGCTATGTACACTGCCGGTTCCCTATATCTATCTGGAGATGGTGTATACTGCTCGATAGTCCTGATCACCCCACTATGGTGAAAGCTGCTGTCCTCTGTATAATTTTAACACACAATATTGGATGAAGCCTTATCCATCTTTTAATAAATATCAATAAAAGTTACTTTTTAGTGACCAATGGGTTCAGGTGTCCCAATTGGACATTTTTTCTTTTTTCAGTTTACATTTGATTTAAACCCAGTCACAATGTGGTCTACATAAAAAAAAAAAACTTTTCTAGTTATTTTGTACATAAGTTCCAACATCTGGTACTAGATTCAGCTTCTTGGGGAATGGAGGATGCAACCCTTCCGTCTGCTTTCAATCTGGGGTTTTGGGACCCTTGGAGGACCTTGAAATGGCTCTTTTGTGCATGTATGTTGAGAGCAGGAACAGTTGTATGAGGGTTTTGTAGGTGAAGGTCCTACTCAGTATAAAATTTGGTGGATGGTTTGGGTGGTCATGGATCCCCTAGTAGGGTTGGGTCCCGGCCACTACTGGCTATGGTATATTCCATGAGTTAAAGTGGTAATACCAATGGTTATCAGGGTAAGTTTAATCTCCTAAAAGGGTCATCCATGTTGTGGAGAAAAATTAGCGGGAATTTTAGAAAGCGCACAGTTTTAACCCTTGGGTAGTGGAGCCTACATTTTCGTTTTCCTGACTATCCAACTGATATCTCCATCGTTGTTCGTTCCAGATACTGCCATCCACGTGTAGCTTGGGCAGCACTTTTTCGCCCATATTATCCTTACCTTTATAAACTTCTGGCCTTCTCCTAGAATGAGCTGCAGCTCACGTGACCCACTGATGTCCGCACACCCCCTCCAACTACAGACATGGGAGTGGTGTAAAGGTAGGTTACCACTTAGCCACCTTATCCACCGGAAGTGCTGTAGGACGTGGAACAGGACAACACAAAGGTGGTTGCCAGCAGGTCACATACCGTAATATTTCTCTAAATTAGTAATTGATTTTGTCTTTGTTCTTTTGTGGCTGTTTACAATTTCTGTTAGTTACTTTATTTGGGATATTTTATTGAAACTTGTAGCACGTTATTTTTGGTGGAGAAAACATGTCTGTAGATTGTAACTGTCTGCGTTATCATTCCAGAACTTCCATGGAATGTCTTATAGATAAAGAGATGGTGAATGGTCCTTACATGGACAATAACCCAACCCTTTATAGGATCTGTTTGTAAATGAATAGTTAGAGACTTTGCTTATTGATGGCACCTGAAAACCTGACACTTTCTATTCCATTTGCACCTGCTGCTCTATAACATGCTGTACATAGTGTCATATCTACTAGCAGCAGGTTATAGAGAAGAAGGAGCTAAGCTATTTGTACATAGTGTCCTATCCTGTCTGCAGGCAGCATAATGTTGATGAAGCTGAGTAGATTGTACATAGTGTCCTATCTGCAAGCAGTCTCTTACAGAGCAAGAAGAACACCCAAAAAGTAATTTCCCCCAAAGCCTCCAGTAATGTCCCCACAGCCTCCATAAAGTCACACTAGAATGATTCTCTTAAGGACAAAGTGATCACCCCATTAGCTTCTCCAGCTCAGGTAACCTGAATGTAAAGGGCCTCATTCACACTCAGGATTCCTATAACTGCATACATTTAATTCCCCTGGTTAGGCACCACGCTACCACCAAGTGGAGGAATAAGGGCATTAGAGCGCATTATTAAAATGTATATTATATGTCTGTTTACACTCTATTTACACTAAATTGTAACTTTCCTGAGGCTTAGCAGGGGAGTGATTGGCTGGCACCCCAGAGTGTCTAGATAGAGAAAGTCTATAAATATAGGCTCGGTTAGGGCTCTTGGTCACAGTCTTTGTCTGAAGGCTTAGTCTTCAGTGTTCTCTCCATGTTGAGTGATCGGATCTACACAAAGATTGTTATTCTGTGCTTTCGATGCAGCAGAGCCGAAAATGATCACCAGAGATACTTGCCAATCCTGCTGACAACTAGTCCAGGCTGAGGTTCCTGCTAGCCAAGGACTTTTCCTACGGCTACCGAGAGCCAATTCACAGCTTGCTGGCCTTATGGAGAAAGGAGTTTATTACCATCATGTCATTTGCTATGCTAATGTTCTTCTAATTAGGGAACCATGAGTTCTTTGAAGATCTCAGCCAACTGTGTGTTTGTCCCTGGCTGCAGAGCAGCCCCCGATAGTAATGTAGCCTACCTTTCCCCCATAGTAATATAGCCTGTCATCCACCCATAATAATGTATCCTGCCAACCCCCGTAGTAATATAGCCTGCCATCTCCCATAGTAATGTAGCCTTCCATCCCCCATAGTAATGTAGCCTGACAACCCCCATAGTAATGTAGCCTACCACTCCCCCATAGTAATATAGCCTGCTATCCCCCCATAATAATGTAGCCTGCCACTCGCCCCATAGTAATGTAGCCTGCCATCCCCCATAGTAAGATAGCCTGCCATCCCCCATAGTAATGTATCCTGCCAACCCCCGTAGTAATGTAGCCTGCCATCCCCCATAGTAATGTAGCCTGCCATCTCCCATAGTAATGTAGCCTGCCATCCCCCATAGTAATGTAGCCTGACAACCCCCATAGTAATGTAGCCTACCACTCCCCCATAGTAATGTAGCCTACCACTCCCCCATAGTAATATAGCCTGCTATCCCCCCATAGTAATGCTAAGCCCTGCATCCCCATAGTGAATGTAGCCACCTCCTCCCCCCATAATAATGTCGCCTGCCACCCACCTCCCACCCCCCATAATCAAGTAGCCTGGGGACAACCCCATAAGTAATGTAGCCTGCCATACCCCCATAAATAAGGGTAGCCTGCCCCCGGCGGCATTCCCCTTCATAATAGATGTAGCCTGACAACCCCGATAGTATGTAGCACCTAGCCATCCCCATAATATGTAGCCCTGCCACCCCCCCATAAAAATGTAGCCTTGACAAACCCCTCATAGTATGTAGCTACCACTCTCCACTCCACCATAGTAATATAAGCCTAGCCATCCCCCATAATATTGTAGCCTCCTGTGCCAACACCCCCCATAATAATGTTAGCCTACACCCCCAGAATAATGTAGCCTGCCACTTGCCCATATTAATTTACGCCCTAGCCATCCCCCCATACGATAATGTTGTCCTGACAGACACCCCATAGTAATAGTGCCCTACCACTCCCCATAGTAATATCGCCTGTCATCCACCCATAATAGATGTAGCCTGTCCACTCCCCCCCCCATAGAACTGTATCCTGGCGTCACCCCATATAAGTAGCCTCCACTTGCCACCCATATTCATGCTATCCGTGCCATCCCCCGCATAGTAAGGTAGCCTGCCATCCACCATAATATGTAGCCAGCCTGCCATCACCACCCAATAATGCTAGCCTGCCATCGCCCCCATAATAATTAGCCGTGTGCCTCCCCCCATAATAATGTAGCCTGACAACCCCCATATTAATGTAAGCCGAGCCTGCCTCCCCCTCCATAATAATGTAGCCTGCCCTTAGCCCCATAAATGTAGCCATGCACATCACCCCATATAATGTAGCCTCCACTTGGCAACCATAATTAATGTAGCCATAGACCATCCACCCCAACATAGTAATGTTAGCCAGGCCTGCCATCCCCCTAATAAATGTAGCCTGCAACCCCCATAGGTAATGCTCGCTAACCACTCCCCCATAGAATGTAAGCCTGCCACCTCCGCCCATAATAATGTTAGCCTGACCACTCGCCCCTTAGTAATATTACCTGCCATCCCCCATAATATGTACGCCTGCCATCATCCGCCACCATAATAAAGGTGTATCCTGACAACCCCCCCCATGTAAGGTAACCTACCACTTCCCATAGTAATATAGCCTGGCCTATTGCCATTCCCCCAAACAATGTAGCCTGCCCTATCGCCCATAATAATGTAGCCTGCCATTTGCCCCATAGTAATGTAGCCTGCCATCCCCCATAATAATGTAGCCTGCCATCCCCCCATAATAATGTAGCCTGCCAATCCTCCATAGTAATGTAGCCTGCCATCCCCCATAGTAATGTAGCCTGCCATCCCCCCATAATAATGTAGCCTGCCACTCCCCCATAGTAATGTAGCCTGCCATCCCCCATAGTAATGTAGCCTGCCATCCCCCCATAATAATGTAGCCTGCCATCCCCCCATAATAATGTAGCCTGACAACCCCCATAGTAATGTAGCCTGCCATCCCCCATAGTAATGTAGCCTACCATCCCCCCATAATAATGTATCCTGCCAACCCCCGTAGTAATGTAGCCTGCCATCCCCCCATAATAATGTAGCCTGTCCACTTGCACCATGATAATGTGTCGCACCCACAAATCCCCCATAGTTTTATCCTGACATCCCCATAGTAATGTAGCCTGCCATCCCCATAGTAATATAGCCTGCAATCCCCCCCAAATTAATGTAGCCGCCCACTTGCCCATAAGTATGAGCCTGCCATCCCCCAAGTAATGTAGGCTGCATCCCCCATAATAAGTGTGCCTGGCTCAATCTCTCCCATAATAATGAGCCTGACAACCCCATAGTAATTCGTCCACCACTCCACCTCGTAACTATAGCCTGCCAATCCCCCATAATTAAGGTAGGCCCTGCCATCCCCCATAATCTATGTAGGCCTGCCAATCGCGCCCCATAGTAATGTAGCCTGCCATCCCCCATAATAAATGAGCCTGCCACTCCCCTAATAATAATGTAGCCTGACAACCCCATAGTAATGTATCCTACCCACTCCCCCGAGTATATAGCCTGCCGATCCCCAGCCAGGTAGTATAGATTGCCATTCCCCCCATAATAATGTAGCCTGCACTGCCCGCATAATAATGTAGCTCTGCCTCCCCCATAGTAATGTAGCCTGACACTCCCCCCTAGTAATGTAGCCTGCCATCCCCGCCATAATAATTGTAGCACTGCATCCCCCAAATAATGTAACCTACCACTCCCCCATAGTAAGTAGCCTGCCATGCCCCATAGTAATGTAGCCTGCCATCCCCCCATAATAATGTGCATGTCCATCCCCCCATAATAATGTAGCCTGACAACCCCCATAGTAATGTAGCCTACCACCCCATAGTAATATAGCCTGCTATCCCCCAAATAATGGAGCCGCACTCGCCCCATAGTAATGTTGCCTGCCATCCCCCATAATAATGTAGCTGCCATACTCCCATAATAATGTAGCCTGACAACCCCCATAGTAATAATGTAGCTACCACTCCCCCATAGTATATAGCCTGATCCCCCATAATAATGTAGCCTGCCACTCGCCCATAGAATGTGCCTGCCCATCCCCATAATAATATGTATCCTGCCATCCCCCCAATAAAGTGTAGCCTGCCACTTGCCCCATATTAATGTAGCCTGCCATCCCCCATAGTAATGTAGCCTGCCATCCCCCATAATAATGTAGCCTGCCATCCCCCCATAACAATGTAGCCTGACAACCCCCATAGTAATGTAGCCTACCACTCCCCCATAGTAATATAGCCTGCCATCCCCCCATAATATTGTAGCCTGCCATCCCCCCATAATAATGTAGCCTGACAACCCCCATAGTAATGGAGCCTGCCATCCCCCCATAAATGTAGCCTGACAACCCCCATATGTATGTAGCCTGGCAACCCCCAGTGAATGTAGCCTGCCATCCCCCATAATAATGTAGCCTGCCACTTGCCCCATATTAATGTAGCCTGCCATCCCCCATAGTAATGTAGCCTGCCATCTCCAATTATGTAGCCTGCCATCCCCATAGTATGTAGCCTGACAACCCCCATAGTATGAAGCCTACCACTCCCCTAGTAATATAGCCTGCTATCCCCCATAATAATGGGCCTGCCACTCCCCCATAGTAATTGAACCTGCCATCCCCCATAGTAATGTAGCCTGCCTCCCACATAATAATGTAGCTTGCATCACCTTAATAAGTAGCCTGCCAACCCCCATATAGTAATGTAGCCTATACCACTCCCCAGAGTAGTGATAGCCTGCCATCCCCAGAGGTATAGCTTTGCCATTCCCCCACTAATAATGTAGCATGCCACTCGCCCCATAATAATGTTAGCCTGCCACTAGCCCCATACATATGTAGCCCTCCATCCCCCATATAATGTAGCCTGCCTCCCCCATAGTTAATGTAGCCTGCATTCCCCACCTGTAATAAGGTAGTCCTGACAACCCCATAGTAATGTGCCTGCCATCCCAGATAATGTAGCCTGCCATCCCCCCATTGTTTATTAGCACAGGCCCCTTTGTATATAGCACAGGCCACCCCTTGATTATAGCACAGGCCCCCCTTGTATTATAGAGACAGGACCCCCTTTATATATAGCACAGGACCCCCTTTGTAGTATAGCACAGGACCCCTGTTGTATATAGAGGCAGGACCCCCTTTGTATTATAGCACAGGACCACCTTTGTATTATAGAGCAGGACCCCTTTGTATTAAAGCACAGGACCCCCTTTGTTTATTATAGAGCAGGACCCTTTGTATTATAGCACAGGACCCTTTGTATTATAGAGCAGGACCCCCTTTGTATTTATAGCACAGGACCCCCCTTGTGATATAGAGCAGGACCCCCTTTGTATTAAAGGACAAAAGGACCCTCTTGTATTAGAGCAGGACCCCCTTTAATTATAGCACAGGACCCCATTTGTATTATAGAGCAGGACCCCTTTGTATGCTAAACTGAGCTGCTTGAAGCAGGAGCGCTGATGAGGACAACAAATACAGCGTCTCTAGGGATCTGCAGTGGTGCAGGGAGTGATGGCTATGATACTAAAGCTCTTCATCCTACAATTGAGTCTGTTGGGTGACAGCGGGACAACTACCGGAAACAACAGGATTGACCCTGGGACATAATGGGGCTCTGGCCAAAGAGGTCCAAGATCTTTTGAGCACCTGTGACGTCCCAATAGAGACACCTTGGACAATCTTCCAGATATTCCTGCTTGGTAACTATATCAAAATCTCATTGTTCAGCATGGGAGGAAGGATAGTAGCGCCCCCTCTGGCCACCCACTATTGGAACATCTTTGTTAATCTCATTGCGTGCCGCAGCCGCCCTCATAACCAGAGGAATTCAGAAATTAAAGTCAGTAATGGTAAATTGTTTATATCAGGACGTGATAACAGAAATACTCAGCGCTGGAAGCGGACGTGCCACCGCCAGAATGGATACTGTGTTCCATGGATTCTCCCATGTTCCCCTAATCCCATGACGAGATAAAGATTACAGAGCTACATGCAGACTTATGATCTTCAGCTCCTGGAGGTGTGTGTATAGGACAACCTTTGGCTGAAGTTCTTACCTGGAGTCCTGTGCTCTCCAATACACGAATTGATGGTGAAGCGAGAACTTCAAGGAAAGTTCAATCCTGTATACATTTCATATTACAGCAGAACTACTCCTATCCTGTAGTATATGAGCACAGCAACGTACTACTAATCCTATCCGTATATATATATATATATAATATATATATTATTATATATATATACAGCACTACTACTACTATCTGTATATAGGAGCACAGCACAGTAGTACTATACTCCTATCCTGTATATATCTCATACTATATATATATATGTATATACAGCACTACTATCCGATCTGTCTAACCATTGAGCACAGCTACAGTACGTACTACTAGTCATGTAAAAATATATATAATATAACAGCACTACACGCCCTATCCTGTATATATGAGCACAAGCACAGTTATACTATCCTATTCCTGTTATTATAGACACTGAACACACTACTACTCCTCCTGTATATATAGGCACAGCACCCGTAACTACTATACTATCTGATATATATACACCGCACCAGAGTACTACTACCTATCCTGATATATTACACTCAAACGGCCACTTTAATGGTAACACCATGCCATTTGAGTCCAAGTGACCTCATTGTCATGTTCAAGAAACCCAGTCTGAGATTGATTCCAGCTTTTATGACATGGGATACTGCTGAAAGTAGCATCAGATGTTACAGGGTACATTGTGCTCATAAGGGATGGGGACATGTTCAGGCAACAATACATCAGGTAGGATGGGGCGTTGTACCAAGGGGCCAAAAGAGTGACAAGAAAAATTCCACACCATGACACCACCACCACCCAGCCTGAAACGCCTGATGATACAAGGCAGGATGGTCCCTGACACACACCACCACCAGCCTGAACCGTTGATACAAGGAAGGATGGATCCATGACACCACCACCACAGCCCTGACCCGCTGATACAACGGCAGGATGGATCCATGACACCACCCACACAGCCTGACCCGATCTGATACAAGGTCAGGAGGGATCCATGATGACACCACACCACCAGCCTGAGCGCTGTGATTACAGGCAGATGGATCCATGCTTTCATGTTGTTGACGCCCAAATCTTGACCCTACCATACGAATTCGCTACGCAAGATAGAAATCGAGACTCATCAGACCAGCGAACGTTTTTCCAATCTATACTGTCCAATTTCGATGAGCTTGTGCAAATTGTAGCCTCAGTTCTCGTTCTAGATGAAAGGAGTGGCACCCGGTGTGGTCTTCTGCTGCTGTACGCCATCTGCCTCAAAGTTGGACGTAATGTGCGTTCAGAGATGCTCTTCTGCCTACCTTGGTTGTAACGGGTGGCGATTTGAGTCACTGTTGGCCTTTCTATCAGCTCAAACCAGTTGCCCATTCTCCTCTGACCCCTGGCATCAACAAGGCATTTCCGCCACAGAACTGCCGCTCACTGGATGTTTTTTTTCTTTTTCGGACCATTCTCTGTAAACCCTAGAGATGGTTGTGCGTGAAAATCCCCGTAGATCAGCAGTTCTGAAATACTCAGACCAGCCCCTGCTGGCCAACAACAACCCTGCCACGGTCAAAGGCACTAAATCACTTTCTTCCCCATACGGATGCTCGGTTTTGAACTGCAGGAGATGTCTTGACTGTCTACATGCCTAAATGCACTGAGTTGCCGCCATGTGATTGGTGCTGATTAGAAATTAAGGTTGTTAACGAGCAGTTGGACAGGTGTACCTAATAAAGTGGGTATTATACACTGCACATACTACTACTCATTCTGTAATGATATGGGCACAGCCCAGTATTCTACTTCTATCCGTACTATACACGCACAGAGTCTACTACTCCTATCCGTATATATATATCTATATATAGTATATATATATATATATACACTGCACAGGTACTACTCCTATCCGCATAATGGGCACGGCACAGTACTACTACTACTATCGTATATATGGCACAGCAGAGTACTACTACTATACCCTGTATAATGGGCACAGCACAGTACTACTACTCTATCCTGTACATAGTGGGCACGCAAAGTTATACTTATCCTGTCCTATATATATGGCACAGCCCAGTCTACTACTTACTCCTATATCCTGTATCTATGGGCCAGCACAGTAATATACTCCAATCCGTATAGAGGTCACAAGCACAATACTACTAACTCCTACCTGTATATATGGGACAGCACAGTACTACTACTCCTATCCTGTATAGATGGGTCACCAGCACAGTACTACTGCTCCTATCCTGTAAATGGCACACAACACAGTACTATACTCCTATCCTGTATATATGGACACCAGTCACCAGTACCATCCTCCCTATCAGTATATATATTGGACACGACAGTACTAATCCCTAATAACTGTAGACATGAGACAAAGTATACACTCTTACTACACTCATATACCTGTAATATGGGCAAACAGCACAGTACTACTACCCTATCCTGTATATTGGAACACAGCACGTAATACTACTCCTACCTGTATATATGGGCACAGCACAGTATACTACTCCACCGGGAAATATAGACACACCAGGACACTAACTATGCTGTATATAGGACACAGCACAGTACTACACACCTATCTGTATATATGGGCACAGCACCAGTACTACTACTCCTATCCTCTATATATGGGCCACGCACAGTACCTACTCTCTATACAGTAAATTGGACACGCACAGTACTACTACTCCTTCCTGTATATGCACACAAGCAAGGTCGTAATACTCCTCCTATCCTGTATATGGGCACAGCACAGAAGTACTAATACTCCTATCCTGTATTATATATAGATACAGGCCAGTTACTACTACTTCCCATCCGTTATAGGGCACAGCACAGTACTACTTACTATCCTATCTGTATATATGGCTCAGACAGGGACTAATAATCCTATCCTGGAAATATATACACTGCACAGAGTAATACTACTCCTAGTCCTGTATATATATATTATATATAATATACATAATATACACTGCACAGTACTATAACTCCTATCCTGTATATAGGACACAGCACATAACCATCCTCCCATCCAGTATATATTGGCACAGCACAGTAATACTAGTCCTATCCGATATATGGGACACGCACAGTACTAATACTCCTATCCGTATTATAGGGCCACAGCACAGTCTACTAATCCTATCCTGTATATATGGACACGCACAGTACTACTCTCATCTGTATATATGGGCACAGCACAGTACTACTATCTCCTATCCTGTATATATAGACAACAGCACAGTACTACTATCCTATGCTGTATATGGACACAGCACAGTACTACTACACCTATCGTACATATGGGCACAGCACGTACCACTCCTCCTATCCAGTATATATGGCACAGCACAGCATACTAATACTCCTATCCTGTATATATGCACACAGCACCGGTACCTACTCCTACCTCCTGTATATAGGGTCACAGACACGTACTACTACTCCTATCCTGTATATATAGATACAGCACAGTACTACTACTCCCATCCTGTTTATATGGGCACAGCACAGTACTACTACTACTCCTATCCTGTATATATGGGCTCAGCACAGGACTACTACTCCTATCCTGTATATATGGGCACAGCACAGTACTGCTACTCCTATCCTGTATATATGGGCACAGCACAGCACTACTACTCCTATCCTGTATATACGGCCACATTACAATACTACTACTCCAATCCTGTACATATGGGCACAGCACAATACTACTACTACTCCCATCCTGTATATATGGGCACAGCACAGTACTACTACTACTCCTATCCTGTATATATGGGCTCAGCACAGTACTACTACTCCTATCCTGTATATATGGGTACAGCACAGTACTACTACTCCTATCCTGTATATATGGGCACAGCACAGTACTACTACTCCTATACTTCTATCCTGTATATAGGGGCACAGCACAGTACTACTACTCCTATCCTGTATATAAGCACAGCACAGTACTACTACTCCTATCCTGTATATATGGGCACAGCACAGTACTACTACTCCTATCCTGTATATATACAGTTCAGGGGCACCCGTGACACTTTCCTTCATGAAAATGGGTAGGTACCATGTGACCTTTGTTCTGGGCCCACCAATGTGTTAGAATAGCCTCGGAAGCCATAACGAGTAATAATCCCCTTCCATTAGCTGCCTGGGATAATGTAAATTATAATCACTGTATTAAGGAAAAGGCTCCTTTTTCTAAGGCCCACCCTGCAGTTACTGCACAGTACCATCTGCATGAACCCATCGGTGTTTATGGCACCTACTTAGCCAATCAGGCATATAAAGGGTTACTTGGGTGTACAAGTGAAGGTCACCTTTCTTCTCCTATTGCTTTCACTCCTTTCCCCCTGATTGTAATTATAGGACAATAGAAAACCTTGTTTCTTTTCAGTGTTGTCCTAATGTCAGGCTGGTGTAAGAAAGCCCAGTCCACGTTATCAGGAATGACATAGAACGGAGCTTCCTCTCTGGGCAAAGAGACGAATGTTCTAATTTGTTTGAATAAGTCTTCAGCGGATTGGAAAGAATACTGCTCCAATATGAGGAGGAAATGTCACCGCCGTATAGGACAAATCACTTTTGTTGTAAGCGGAAACCCAGAGTCCATAGGAAATAATGTTTCCCTCTTAATCACAGAGGTATTTCTCTCGAGGTGTGATGACTACTGTTTTTGTTAGTTTTGAGTGGTCGGAATGTAATTTTACTGTATGTTATGGGAAGATTAGCGGTAGATTAGTGATTCGGGTTATACGCCTTCACCAGTGAATTTTGGATTCATAAGAACAAGTCTCCATTGCTGTTTTTCTAGTATGTTTCCACAATTTCGGAAGGGAGGAGGACACAGATGTTGACTTCTACTCTTTGGCACATGAGGAGCCCTAAGGCCTCACTTCATCTCAAGAAAACACCAATACGATACACGTCGTAGATTTTCTACAGATATTGCGTTGGGCCTTGAAGCTTTTATTCCTTCATGTAGATGTATAAATTTCTACTATTATGGTTCCAATTTAAGTCTGATAGCACACCTTTGAGTCACATCATATGCAGGTCCTTCAGACTGTAGAGAAAGTATTCAAAGTGTTGGTCAGGAAATCTTGTAGGACATGCAAGCAACCACATGGGCCATTATAGTGTAAGAGCAACTTTGTTATGGAAACAGGACCAATTGGTGCTGGGCCTACCCCTACCAAGACAGAGTGGCACTTGCTGTCCTGTTGCCTATCCTCACCAATACTGGTAAAAAGTAGTATATTCCTACATTAGGGCAAAGGCAAAGTAGCCAACAAGGCAAGCGTGAGAAAATGAAAGTCTGACATACAGTAGAGACCAAAAGTTTGGAAGCACCTTCTCATTCGAAGAGCTTTCTGTATTTTCATAACTATAAAAGTTGTAGATTCACACCGCAGGCATCAAAACTATGAATTACCACATGTGGGATTATATACTTAACAAAAAAGTGTGAAACAACTGAAAATATGTCTTATATTCTAGGTTCTTCAAAGTAGCCACCTTTTGCTTTGATTACTACTTTGCACACTCTTGGCATTCTCTTGATGAGCTTCAAGAGGACGTCACCTGAAATGGTCTTCCAACAGTCTTGAAGGAGTTCCCAGAGATGCTTAGCACTTGTTGGCCCTTTTGCCTACACTCTGTGGTCCTGCTCACCCCAAACCATCTGGATTGGGTTCAGGTCTGGTGAATGTGGAGGCCAGGTCATCTGGTGTAGCCATCATCACTCTCCTTTGTAAAATAACTCTTACACAGCCTGGAGGTGTGTTTGGGGTCTTTGTCCTTTTGAAAAATAAATGATGGTCCATCTAAACGCAAACCGGATGGAATAGCATTCCGCTGCAAGATGCAGTGGTCACCATACTGGTTCAGTATAAATTCGCAACTGTGTCAACAGCAAAGCCCCCCACACCATCACACCCAACAGTGTCACCAGCAAAGCCGCCCACACCATCACACCCAACAGTGTCACCAGCAAAGCCCCCCACACCATCACACCCAACAGTGTCACCAGCACAGCCCCCCCACACTGTCAGGCTAGCAGGTGACACAAGCCACTACCTGGGAACGGAGTCTAAGTGGTACCCTGTTTTCACCAGAGCCCGCCGCAAAGCAGGTTAGACAAGCTGCGGCGTGGTACTACCAGGTCGTTCCTCAGACGTGACTTGTCTGCAGTGGCGGCCAAGGTCGAGGTACAGAGACGGCAGACAATCTCGAGGTCAAAGTCCAGGCACAGGGTCAGGGCAGGCGGCAGAGATGCAATGTCAGAGTCCCATCCGGGGTCAGCAACAGGAGGTCCAAGCAGATGGGTACAGGAACACGGAACACAGGACAGCAGCACGGAAGAACACTGGTACACAGGAACACAGAGGAGGTCAGGTAACACAGGAACACGGAGGGAGTCAGGAACGCTGAAGACACAGGAAGGCTGGACACACAGGAACGCAGGAGACACAGGAACGCAGGTAAATCACAGGAGACACTGGAACGCAGATAAATCGCAGAAGAGCTTTCTCTCAGGCTATTAGGCACAAAGATCTGGCAAGAGTGTAAGGAAGGTGCAGGATTTTTAAGGGGGAAGTGATCAGCCAGTGCACCAATTAGCGGTGCGCTGGCCCTTTAAACTTCCTGAAGGTGCTGCGCGCGCCCTAGGAGGTGGGGACACGTGCGGACGGAACTCGGCAGGGATTATGGAACAGGGAGAGGTGAGCTGCGCCGGCACCGTGCCTGAGAGCCCCGGGGAGCATGGGTGGACCCGCGATATGGGTCGCGGGACCACCCGTGACAGTACCCCCACCCCCTTCAGCCTCCCCCTCCTATTGGGCCGTAGAAATCTCTGTAGGAGATCATGGTCCAGGATGTTGTCTTCAGGCTCCCAAGATCTCTCCTCCAGCCCGAACCCCTTCCAGTCAACCAAGAAGAACTGCTTACCCTTTACCGTCTTCATGTCGAGAATCTCCTTTACCTCATAAATATCCGAGGCGTCAGCCACCGGAGCAGGAGGAGGTGCTTGCCGGGAGAAGCGGTTCTGCTTCCAAATGGTCTTTAAATCTCGTACCAACTCATCAACAGCAGGAACCTCCGTGGACACAGGCAGAGAAAGAGGAGGACGTGGATGTTGTCCATAACAATAAAGAAGGGAGTAGAACCAGAAGTTTCAGAGTCCAGGGAATTGTATGAGAACTCCAGCCATGGCAACAAGGCAGACCAGTCATCTTGGTGGGCAGAGACAAAATGCTGAAGGTAGCAGCCTAGAGTTTGATTGACTCTCTCTACCTGTCCATTTTACTGGAGATAGTTACACAAGGATCGCCAGAAGCGATCTGGACCCCACAGTCCGAAACAATGTGCAATGGGAGTCCATGCAGCCGAAAGATGTGGGAGAAGAACAGGCTGGCAAGACGCGGAGCAGGTGGCAAACCTGGCAAGGAGACAAAATAGGACATTTTCGAGAACCGGTTGGTTACCACCCAGATGACAGTATTCAAAGTCCATGGCCACATGAGTCCACGGGCGGCTGGGAATCGGCAACGGCATCAGGAGACCGGCAGATTTGAGGCGCAATGACTTGTTTCGGGCACAGGAGGAACCCACAAAAATCCTGCTTATCTTTGGCCAGATCTGGCCACCAATAGTAACGGGAAATAAGGGCTATGGAATGCTGCACCCCAGGGTGTCAAGCCACGCGAGAGCAATGTCCCCATGTCAGGATCCTCTTTCGAAGGGCAGGTTTGACATACGTCTTGCCTGGTCGAAGCTGCCAAAGGTCCACTGGAGCTGCAAGGACCAGACGTTCCGGAGGAACAATATGACTGGGCACAGGGTCTTCTCCAACCATATCCGAAGCACGAGAGAGAGCATCAGCCTTAACGTTCTTCTCCGCAGGACGGAAGTGGATCAGGAAATCGAATCGGGAGAAGAAAAGGGACCAACGGGCTTGACGAGGATTCAGTCGCTGAGCGGTCTGGAGATACAGGAGGTTTTTGTGGTCAGTATAAATAT
The DNA here is from genome assembly GCA_019512145.1 of Engystomops pustulosus. Lineage (NCBI taxonomy): Eukaryota > Metazoa > Chordata > Amphibia > Anura > Leptodactylidae > Engystomops > Engystomops pustulosus. The sequence goes on along the minus strand of WNYA01000156.1, from coordinate 218,944 downwards.
GAACCGGGTGACGAGCTCCCTCCAGGAGATAGCGCCACTCCTCCAAAGCCAGCTTGATGGCCAGAAGTTCCCGATCTCCAATGGAATAATTCTTCTTGGCAGGGGAGAATGTCTTCGAGAAGAACCCGCAGGTGAGGGTACGACCTTTGGGCCCCTTCTGGGTAAGAACTGCACCAACGAAGCATCAACCTCCAACTGAAAAGGTTTCTCCGTATCTGGTCTTGTACTGGCGCAGAGGCAAAGGCAGATTTTAAAGGCTTCTTCTGCAGCCGGACACCATTGTCTAGGATTGGCATTCTTCTTAGTCAATGCCACAATTGGAGCCACAAGTGAAGAGAAGTGGGGAATAAACTGTCTATAGTAATTGGCGAAGCCCAGAATTCTCTGAACGGCACGCAGTCCCACTGGGCGAGGCCACTGAAGTACGGCTGCCAACTTAGAAGAATCCATATGGAGTCCCTTGCCAGAAATGACGTATCCCAGAAACGGAAGACTGCTCTGGTGAAATTGACACTTCTCGAGTTTGGCGTATAAATGATTAGTCCTTAAGCATCTGAGAACCTGCCGGACATGGGTTAGGTGAGAGTGTAGATCTGGAGAAAACACCAAAATGTTGTCCACGTAGACTATAACACAAGAGTAGAGCAGGTCTCTAAAAATATCATTAACAAACTTCTGGAATACCGCTGGAGCATTGCAGAGTCCAAAAGGCAATCTAGACCGAAATTGTGTAGGACAGGCACTACCAAGGTATACGAATGTATGTAAGCCAACGCACCCCGATAGCTATACAATCCAAACAAAACAAGAAAAAGGTGGGATGCGTACACAAGGCTAGACAGAAATAACAAAAAATGTTTATTGGATAAGTAACAATTTTAAACACAAACAAGACGGGACAACAATAAATATAAAAACACTTAAAAAGTACACCAGAGGGGTGTACAAAGCTGCCAAGGGCCAAGTTGCCATAGAAACCCCCTACTACAGTCTGCCAATGGTAGAACTACAGTAAACATAAGGACCAGAATATGAATAACCATATAGAGCTAAAGTGCAAAAAATGATGCATGAAAAGTGCAATTTGAACAATGTAACAAAGCTCTGATGCATTGATCCCTACATGCCCAACATATACAATACCATGTTGTCGTAGAATGAGACAATAAAGCAAGGCAGGCAGGTGTAGGCAGAGAGAGAGAGGTGGGGGGGTAGGCAGCCTGCCTGCCTGAGAACACCGAGGAGCTCAGGTAACACAGGAACACGGAGGGAGTCAGGAACGCTGAAGACACAGGAAGGCTGGAGACACAGGAATGCAGGAGACACAGGAACGCAGGTAAATCGCAGGAGACACTGGAACGCAGATAAATCGCAGAAGAGCTTTCTCTCAGACTGTTAGGCACAAAGATCCGGCAAGAGTGTAAGGAAGGTGCAGGGTTTTTAAAGGGGAAGTGATCAGCCAGTGCACCAATTAGCAGTGCGTTGGCCCTTTAAATTTCCTGAAGGTGCTGTACGTGCACCCTAGGAGGCAGGGACGCGTGCGGACGGAACACGGCAAGGATTCTGGAACGGGGAGAGGTGAGCTGCGCCGGCACCGCACCTGCGAGCCCCGGGGAGCACGGGTGAGCCCGTGACCAACAATATGGGTCGCGGGACCACCCGTGACACACACCATCACACCCAACAGTGTCACCAACACAGCCCCCCACACCATCACAACCACCAGTGTCACCAGCAAAGCCTCCCACACCATCACACCCAACAGTGTCACCAGCAAAGCCCCCCACACCATCACACCTCCTCCTCCATGCTTCACGGTGGGAACAAGACATGTAGAATCCATTGGTTCACCGTGTCGCACAAAGACACGGTGATAGGAACCAAAGATCTCAAGTTTGGACTCATCAGATCAATGCACAGATTTTCACTGGTCTAATGTCCATTCCTTTTGTACTTTAATCCAAACAAGTCTCTTCTGCTTGTTGCCGGTCCTTAGCAGTGGTTTCCCATTAGAAAGTTATAGAATTGGTCTTTTCAAATGGGTGGTTTATGAAAGAGGTTTACATGACAATATCTATTCCAGTCTGGTAGTGGATACTTACCACTCGTAGATGTGTGGATATTTACTATTATTTGGATGGTCACAGCTCTTCATTACTAATTATAGACATGCTGTACACTATGTACAGTACATGAGCGGCACATGAGTCTAGAGTAGAAAACATGAAAGAGATGATCTAGGTCTCAGATCATGTTAATTATTCAGGAAATACCAGTTATGATATAAACATAATGCAGTACAGTACGGTATGTATCAGTCTGCTGATCCGTAACTGCATTTGTACTAGTGAAATATCTCGTGACAGTCACATGTGAACTGGTGCGAATGTATAGATTAAATAATCCTCCAGGGTCTTCATCACATTATTTCTATCATATCCATCAGAACATTTTTATGTGAGCCAAGGCTTTTACTTAGAAGTCAATCAACAAGTAGAAGTGCAGGTAAAACCTGAGCCCCTGAAAAAAAAACATATATGTTTACACCTCTCTTAGACCCCTGCATCAAAAACTAGGTTATGATTTATAGTTAAGTTCCTTCTAGAACAAAGCTAGAATGGAACCAAGCAGCGAGTTCCTGATATGCTCATAGTACTAACCAAACCAATTTGATGGAACAAATTGGCACAGGAACAATAACTCAAAATATCATTGTCTGGTGGTAAAGACCATTTCTATTGCTCCCAGAACATACCAGAAACTCCACCCATGGTTATAGCAAACTTTCTCTAGAGAAAACTTTTCCAGATTGCCTTGGAAAGGTATCCCAATCATTCAGTGGCCTCCTAAGGCAGTTTCAGACTTATGATGAAATTTGATAAGGAATACTTGAGAAACCTAGCAAAGAGTTCACCTATAATTTACCTATAAATAGCCAGATTTTCATCTGATAAAGGACCTATCTGAGTCCTGACTAAACAGTCTGTCTATAAAGACTCACCTAGTCCATTTACTCCATTAACCTCAGTTCATTGCAGCCACCTCATGTGGTGCCCACAAGAAGATATCTCGTCTAGAGTCCATACAAGCGCCCTCTTGTGGAGTCCGCACCAGCGCTCTTGTGGAGTCCGCACCAGCCGCCTCTTGTGGAGTCCGTACCAGCCGCCTCTTGTGGAGTCCGTACCCAGCCGCCTCTTGTGGAGTCCGTACCAGCAGCCTCTTGTGGATTCCGCACCAGCCGCCTCTTGGGTCCGTACCAGCCGCCTTGTGGAGTACGCACCAGCCGCCATCCTTGTGGAGTCGTACCCCGCCTCTTGGGAGTCGCAGCGCCTCTGTGGACCGCACCAGCCGCTTGTGGAGTCCACACCGCTCCTCTTGTGGAAGTCCGTCCAGCCGCCTCTTGTGGAGCCCACAGCAGCCACCTATGCTAGGTCCCAACCAGCCACCTCTTGTGGAGTCCACAGCCAGCCACCCTTCTAGGAGTCCACACCAGCCACCTCTTGGGGAGTCCACAGCCAGCCACCTCTTCTAGAGTCCACACCAGCCACCCTGTGAGTCCACAGCCGCACCTCTTCTAGAGTCACCAGCCACCTCTTAGAGTCCATACCAGCCACCTCTCTAGAGTCCACACCAGCCACCTCTTGTACAGGAAAAATAAAATTAAGTTTAAATTAAGCCTGTAGATGTAGAATTGGGGCAGCACCCAGCGTCCTAGGTTTCGGAACAAAGAACGTCCAGTAGTGTAGATCAGTAGAGTAAAAAAATGTATTAGTATGAGAAATGAATAAAAACAATGTAAACAATACAAATAAGATCTCACTGGGGCAGAGATTTATAACCATTCCAGTCACGATTTCAGTGGCGCGTTGTCCCGGCACTGATTTGGGTCTGCCGGGATTCACTAAGGTCATGCACCCGATATCCACCAGGGTGCGCTGCTGCACCGAGGTCCGCCAGAGTTCACTTCTTCATCCACTGTGCTGTGGAGTGCTGATCTTGCGACACAATTCTTTTTTAATTTCGTTGTTTTTCCGAATCCGTCTGGTTGTCCAAAAGCCACGCCCCCCCAATTTCTGTGCATGCAAGCGCCGATGTGCGCCAAATCCGATCACGTGCCCCAAAATCCCGGGGCAATTTGTCGCAATTGGAAATCGTCGGGAAACCCGCCAAAAGTGCGCGTTCGGCATTAGTAATGAGCCCCACTGTGTAATGTATGGTGCAAAGTAAAAGAAAAACATTATGCAAAAGTGCAAAGTATGTATAAAGTATAGTGATTGCGGCTGTTTTTTACTTTTTACTTTGCACCACACATTACACAGTAACAACATCATTTGTTGGTTTTGACATTGCTTTTATATCCATCTGTACAAATATTCCCTATGTGATGTATTAAACTTAGGGTCTGAAGAAGAAGGAGGGTTCTACTCAAAACTTGTTACCCTTGGCTTTTACCGATACCTCTGTTTCTAATAATACATCTCTCTTTACACACTGGAGTGGTGTTCCATCCACTTTCTTCTACTGATGAGCTAATCTCTTGTGGAATCATAATGGCCAACACCGTGGAGTTCATACCATCACCGCTTATAGAACCCAAATGGCCATCTCTTGTGAATACCTACCAGCCACCACTTGTGGAATACAAACCAGCCCACCACTTGTGGTGAGCCATACCAGCCACCAACTGTGGAGTCAATACCGCCAACCACTTGTGGAAACAAACAGCACCACTTGTGGAGTCCATACCAGCAACTCTTGTGGAATACACACCAGTCACATCTTATGGAACTCAAGGCATCTCTTGTGGAATACATACCAACCACCACTATGTGGTATACATACCAGTGACCTCTTATGTGACACACACCGCCATCGTGTGGAATACATACCAGCCAAATCCTGTGGAGTCCATACCAGTCACCGCTATGGCACCCACGTGCCCACTCTTGTGGAACACATACCAGCCAACTTGTGAAGTCCATAGCAGACAACTCTTCTTGAAGCCGATATCAGATATCTCTTGTTCAGTCCATAGCAGACATTTGTGTGGAGTATATATCATACATCTTTTGTAAGGTTCATACCTACAGTTGATGTTTTAAAGCTGCTTCGGTAATACAAGTAATATACACTCACCGGCTTTATTGGGACAACCATGCTGTAAACGGGTGCACCCCCTTTTGCCTTCAGAACTGCCTCAATCTTGTCGTGGCATAAGATTCAAAGAGGTGCTGGAAGCATTCTCAGAGAATTTTGTCCATATTGAATGATGGCATCACACCAGTTGACACAGATTTGTCGGCCTGCACATCCATGATGCGAATCTCCGTTCCACCACATCCCAAGATGCTCTATTGGATTGAGATCTGGTGAATGTGGAGGCCATTTGAGTACAGTGAATCATGTCATGTTCAAAGAAACCAGTCTGAGATGATTCCAGCTGATGCCATGGCGCATTATCCTGCTGAAAGTAGCCATCAGATGTTACAGGGTACATTGGTAGTAAATGGATGGACATGGTCAGCAACAATATCAGGTAGGCTGTGGCGTTGAAACGATGCTCAATTGGTACCAAGGGCCCAAAGAGTGAAGAAAATATTCCCACACACCATGACCACCACCACCAAGCCTGACGGTACAAGGACAGGATGGATCCATGTTTCATGTTGTTGACGCAAATTTTGACCCTACCATCCGAATGTCAGCAGAAAGAAATCGAGACTTCATCAGACAGAGCCTCTTGTGGAGTCCGTACCAGACCGCCTCTTGTGGAGTCCGTACCAGACCGCCTCTGTGGACGTACAGGTTACAGCGCCTCTTGTGGACCGTCACCAGCCGCCTCTTGTGGAGTTCGTACAGCAGCTCCTCTTGTGGGAGTACCGTACGCAGCCCTTTGGATCGCACAGACCTTTGGAAGTGCCACAGCACCAAGCCACACATGCATTCTTGTGAGTCCGTACCAGGCCTTGTGGAGTCCACAGCCAGCCACCGCTTCTAGAGTCACAACCAGCCACACTTGTGGAGTCCACAGCCACCAACCTCTTCTAGGTCCAACCAGCCACTCTTGTGGAGTCCCACAGCCACCCCTCTTCTAGAGTCCACAACAGCCTCTTGTGGATCACAGACGCAACCCTTCTAAGTCCACACCAGCCACCTCTTCTAAGTCATACCAGCCACCTCTTCAGAGTCCACCACAGGCCCACCTCTTGTACAGGAAAAATAAATTAATTTTAAATTAAGCTGTGTAGTATTGGAGGCAGCACAGCGTCCTAGGTTCTGGAACAAAGAACGTCCAGTAGTTAGAGTGTAGAGAATAAAAAATGTATTAGTATGAGAATGAAATAAAACAATGTAAAACAATACAAATAATGCATCTCACTGGGCAGATGTACTAACATTTCAGTCACGATCCATGGCGGGGTTGTCCGGCAACTGATTTGGGTCTGCCGGATAAGGATTTGGCTGGTAGTATTCCACAAGCGATGGCGGTGTTGTCACATAAGAGGTCACTGGTAGTATACCACAAGTGGTGGTTGGTATGTATTCCACAAGAGATGGCCTTGTGAGTTCCATAAGATGTGACTGGTGTGTATTCCACAAGAGTTGGTGGTATGACATCCACAAGTGGTGGCTGGTTTGTATTCCACAAGTGGTGGCTGGTATGGACTCCACAAGTGGTGGCTGGTATGGTCTCCACAAGTGGTGGCTGGTATGTGTTCCACAAGTGGTGGCTGGTATGTATTCCACAAGAGATGGCCATTTGGGTTTATCTATAGAGATGGGCACGTGGGTGCCATAAGCGGTGACTGGTATGGACTCCACAGGATTTGGCTGGTATGTATTCCACAAGCGATGGCGGTGTGTGTCACTGGATTAAGGAAAAGTGTTTTCTCCTTTTTCTAAGCCACCTCTTTTGCATTATGCACAGTACCATCGCAGAACCCATCGGTTTTATGGCACCTACTTAGCCAATAAGGCATAGAAAGGTTAATTGGGGGTACCAAGTGAAGGTCAACTTCTTCTTCCTATTGCTTTCACTCATTTCCCCTGATTTAAAATAGGTACAATGAGAAAAACCTATTTCTTTTCAGCGTTGTCCTAATTGTCAGGCTGTGGAAGAAAAGCCCCAGTCCACGTTATCAGGATGACATAGAAAGGAGCTTCCTCTTGGGCAAGAGACGGAATGTATAATTTGTTTGATAAGTATTTCAGCGGAGTGGAAAGAATACTGTCCAATATGAGGAGGAAATGTCACCGCCGTACCAGACAAATCACTTTTGTAAGCGGAAACCCAGAGGTCCATGGAAATAATGTTCCCTTTAATCACAGAGGTATTTCTCTCGAGGTGTGCGGACTAATGTTTTTGTAGTTTTTGAAGTGGTGGAAGGAATTTTACTGTATGTTATGGGAAAAGGGGGATTAGCGGAGATTAGGGTGATCGGGTTATACGCCTTCACCAGGAATTTTGGATTCATAAGAACAAAGGCGCATTGCTGTTTTCTAGTATGTTTCCACAATTTCGGAAGGGGGACACAGTGTTGACTTCTTACTCTTGGAAAATGAGGAGCCCTAAGCCTCATCACTCAAGAAAACACCACTACGATACACGTCGTAGATTGCTTACAGATATGGCGTTGGGCCTTGAAGGCTTTTTTAATTCCTTCATGTAGATGTCTAAATTTCTACTATTATGGTTCCAAGTAAGTCTTGATAAGCCACACATTTGAGTCAATCATTATGGCAGGTCCTTCAGACAGGAGAGGAAGTATTCAAAGTGTTGGTCAGAAAATTGGTAGGACATGCAGCAAATCAGGGGCCATTATAGTTTAAGAGCAACTTTGTTATGGAAAGGACAATTTGGTGCGGGCCTACCCCTACCAAGGACCAGAGTGCACTGTGTCCTGTTCGCCTATCCTCACCAAACAACCACACCAAAAATAAAAACATGGTAAAAAGTAGTATATTCTACATTAGGGCAAAGCAAAGTAGCAACAAGGCAAGCGGGAGAAAATGAAAGGCTTGACATACATAGAGACCAAAAGTTGGAAGCACCTTCTCATTCGGAAGAGCTTTCAGTATTTTATAACTTATAAAAGTGGTAGATTCACACCGAGGCATCAAACGAGAATTACCACATGTGGGCATTATATACTTAACAAAATGTTTTTGAAACACTGCAAATATGTCTTATAGTTAGGTTCTTCAAAGTAGCCACCTTTTGCTTTGATTACTACTTTGCACCATCTGGATTATCTTGATGAGCTTCAAGAGAGTCACCTGAAATGGACTTCCAACAGTTGAAGGAGTCCCAGAGATGCTTAGCAACTTGTTGGCCCTTTTGCTACACTCTGTGGTCATGCTCACCCCAAACCATCTGGATTGGGTTCAGGTTGGTGAATGTGACGACCTCGCCAGGTTTGACATCTGGTCTCCCCGTATGCTTTAATCTATACCCATCTGATGTCCTTGGTAAAATAGCTCTACACAGCCTCCGCTGACTGGTGCTTTTTGTTTGGTCGGTACATCTTGTTATGTGGTTGTACAAATTAATCAACTTGATTGGCTTCCCATACTACAACGTCCTAAACCGTGTATGGGAATGTTACTCTTCCCGTCTGCACCAGACCCCGGGGGCCGCGGTGTGGGTCACCATCCATTTGTGTCCCCAGTATAACCTTTTTACTCGCAACTTCGTGTCAACAGACCCAACTACCCGCCCATCCCCACAGGTCCTCCACATTACCCCTAACAAATCCCAACACACAGTGTTTCCACCAAGCAGAAGGCCGTGCACCACATCACCATTCATATACCCTATCCACATGTGTCATTTACAGCACAAAAGGCCCCGCATACACCATCACACCCCAATTCACAGTGTCACCAGTCCCAGCCCCCATCCACAGATTGACGTCGTTAGTTGCCTAGCCCCAGCGTGACACATTCTCATGCGCACCCACCCTGCGTAGATTGCCGTCGAGCTCTACGAGGGCTGCTAAGCGCCTGACGCGCTGTTTCACCAGAGCGTGGCCCGCCAGACAAAGGTAAGGTCTAGCACTCCATCAGCCTTGCGCGTGGTTCCATCATCGCGTAGCTACGCAGGTCGTTCCTACAATCCGACGTGATTGTCTCCGCACGAGATGCCCCAGCCGTGCCATAGTGCGAGCGCGCTGACAGAGACAGCGCAGACAATGTCGAGGTCAAAATCCAGGCACAGGGTCAGGGCAGGCGGCAGGATAGTCTGAGTACAGGAGTCCACACACGCGCACCGGGCGTTCAAGCTAATTCAGGGCAGGTGGCCAAGACACGTAGGAGTCACAGGTAAATACGGACTTACACAGGACAGACCATGACGGAACGAGACACTGCTGTTACCAACTAGGCACTACAGAGGACAGGTCATGGCTGAACACAGCACAGACGATTTTGTGCGCTAGTCAGGAAGCGCTGTGAAGAAACAGGAAGGACACGCGAGAACATACAGGTAACAGCAGCGAATTTGTAGCGTCACAGGTAACGCGATGTGCTACTAGTCACAGGCAGACATACTTAGGACTGCGCTTCCGGTGATATTAATCGTAAGAAGGCTGTCTCTCCAAGGCATACTTAGATCACATTAAAAAGGTAGTCTGGCAAAGAGTTTGTAAGAGTTGGTTTGTTGTCTCCCAGTCCTCAGTTTGTTTGCTTTGTCGAGTATTTTCTTGGTACGTCTCCGCTCCTGTTGTTGTTTCGTCGGTTTCGAATTAGGTTTGTTGGTTGTTTGTTAATGGAAGAGGTTGTAATTGTGAATAGGGTGTGAAGGATTTTTTATTTTTACTTTTTACTTTTTCTTTTCGTACCTTACCATTTGTGCGGGAATGAATTTTGTTTAGGAAGTGCTTAGTGCTTTGTTTAGTGTATCAAGTGTGACAGCCAGTGCACAAATTAGCGGTCTTCTGCTGCTTGTGCCACCTTTATAACTTCCTAAGGGCTGTTTGCTGCGCTTTTTCACTAGGAGGTGGGGGACAAGTTGCGAGTACGGCAAACTAGGCAGGTTATGATGCAACGAGGTGAGAGGCTGAGCTGCGCCTTGTGGCATCCCCGGGCCTGATGAGATACCCGGGGAGCATGGGTGGACCACGCGATATGGGTCGCGGGACCACCGTGACAGTACCCCCACCCCCCTCAGCCTCCCTCCTATTGGGCCGTAGAGAATCTCTGTAGAGGATCATGGTCCAGATGTTGTCTTCAGGCTCCCAAGATCTCTACCTCCAGCCCCGAACCCCTTCCAGTCAACCAAGAAGAACTGCTTACCCTTTACCGTCTTCATGTCAGAGAACTCCTTTACTCATAAATATCCGAGCGGTCAGCCACCGGAGCCGGAGGAGGTGCTTGCCGGGAGAAGCGGTTTGTTCCAAGGTTTTAAATCTCGTACCAACTCATCACAGCAGGAACCTCCGTGACACAGGCAGAGAAAGAGAGGACGTGGAGTGTGTCCATAACAATAAAGAAGGGGAAGAACCGAAGTTTCAGAGTCAGGGAATTGTATGAGACTCCAGCCATGGCCAACAAGGCAGACCAGTCATCTGGTGGGCAGAGACAAAATGCTGAAGGTAGCAGCCTAGAGTTTGATTGACTTCTCTACCTTCCTTTATGGAGATAGTACACAAGGATCGCAGAACGATCTGGACCCACAGTCGAAACAATGTGCAATGGGAGTCCATGCAGCGAAAGATGTGGGGAGAAAACGGCTGGCAAGAGCGGAGCAGGTGGCAACCTGGCAAGGAGACAAATAGGAATTTTAGCGAGACCGGTTGGTTTCACCCCAGATGACCAGTATTCAAAGTCCATGGCCACATGAGTCCACGGGCGGCTTGGAATCGGCAACGGCATCAGGAGACCGGCAGGATTTGAGGCGCCATGACTTGTTTCGGGCACAGGAGGAACCCAAAAAAATCCTGCTTATCTTTGGCCAGATCTGGCCACCAATAGTAACGGGAAATAAGGGCTATGAATGCTGCACCCCAGGGTGTCAAGCCACGCGAGAGCAATGTCCCCATGTCAGGATCCTCTTTCGGAAGGGCAGGTTTGACATACGTCTTGCTGGTCCAGAAGCTGCCCAAAGGTCCACTGAGCTGCAAGGACCAGACGTTCCGGAGGAACAATATGACTGGCACAGGGGTCTTCTCCAACAATCCGAAGCACGAGAGAGAGCATCAGCCTTAGTTTCTTCTCCGCAGACGGAAGGGATCAGGAAATCGAATCGGGAGAAGAAAAGAGGCCACAACGGGTTGCGAGATCAGTCGCTGAGCGGTCTGGAGATACGGAGGTTTTTGTGGTCAGTATAAATATGAACCGGGTGACGAGCTCCCTCCAGGAGATAGCGCCACTCCTCAAGCCGCTTGATGGCCAAAGTTCCCGATCTCCAATGGAATAATATTCTGGCAGGGAGAGGAATGTCTTGAGAAGAAACCGCAGGTGAGGGTACGACCTTTGGGCCCCTTCTGGGTAAGAACTGCACCAACGAAGCATCAACCTCCAACTGAAAAGGTTTCTCCGTATCTGTCTTGTATTGGCGCAGAGGCAAAGGCAGATTTTAAAGGCTCTTCTCTGCACGCCGGACACCATTGCTAGGATTGGCATCTTCTAGTCAATGTCCACAATTGGAGCCACAGTGAAGAAGATGGGGAATAAACTGTTATGTAATTGGCGAAGCCCAGAATTCTCTGAACGGCACCAGTCCCCACTGGGCGAGGCCACTGAAGTACGGCTGCCAACTTAGAAGATCATATGGAGTCCCTTGCCAGAAATGACGTAATCCCAGAAACGGAGAAGACTGCTCTGGTGAAATTGACACTTCTCGAGTTTGCCGTTATAAATGATTAGTCCTTAAGCACGAACCTGCGGACATTGGGTGGTGAGAGTTGTAGATCTGGAGAAAACACCACAAATGTTGTCCCGTAGACTATAAACACAAGAGTAGACAGAGGTCTCTAAAAATTCATTAACAAACTTCTGGAATACCGCTGGAGCATTGCAGATCCAAAAGGCATCTAGACGACAATGTGTGTAGGACAGGCACTACCAAGGTATAACGAATTGTATGTAAGCCAAACGCACCCCGATAGCTAACAATCCAAACAAAACAAGAAAGGTGTGGGATGCGTACACAAGGCTAGACAGAATAACAAAAATGTTTATTGGATAAGTAACAATTTAAACACAAACAGACGGGACAACAATAATATAAAACACTTAAAAAGTACACCAGAGGGGTGTACAAAGCTGCCAAGGCCAAGTGCCATAGAAACCCCCTACTACCAGTCTGCAATGGTAGAACTACAGTAACATAAGGACCAGAATATGAATAACCATATAGAGCTAGTAAGTGCAAAAAATGATGCATGAAAAGTGCCAATTGAACAATGTAACAAAAGCTCTGATGCATTGATCCCTACATGCCCAAAACATATACAATACCATGTTGGTAGTAGATGAGACAATAAAGCAAGGCAGGCAGCGGTGTAGCAGAGAGAGAGAGGTGGGGGGGTGCAGCCTGCCTGCCTGAGAACACGAGGAGCTCAGTAACACAGGAACACGGAGGGAGTCGGAACGCTGAGACACAGGAAGGCTGGAGACCAGGAATGCAGGAGCACACGGAACGCAGTGTAACATCGCAGGAGGAGACACTGGAACGCAGATAGTAAATCGCAGAAGAGCTTTCTCTCAGACTGTAGGCAAAAGATCCGGCAAGAGGTAAGGAAGGTGCAGGGTTTTAAAGGGGAAGTGTATCAGCCAGGTGCACAATTAGCAGTGCTTGGCCCTTTAAATTTCCTGAAGGTGCTGTACGTGCACCTAGGAGGCAGACGTGCGGGGAACACGGCAGGGTTCCGGGACGGGGAAGGTGAACTGCGCCGTCACCGCACCTGCGAGCCCCGGGGAGCAGGGGTGAGCCCGAGACCCGCAATATGGGTGCGGACCACCGTGACACACACCATCACACCCAACAGTGTCACCAACACAGCCCCCACAACCATCACAACCACCAGTGTCACCAGCAAGCCTCCCACACCATCACACCCAACAGTGTCACCGCAAAGCCCCCACACACATCACACCCCTCTCCATGCTTCACGTGTGGAACCACGACATGTAGATCCATTGGTTCACCTTTTCAGCGTCGCACAAAGACCGGTGATAGGAACCAAGATCTCAAGTTTGGATTCATCAGATCAATGCACAGATTTTCACTGGTCTAAGTCCATTCCTTGTGTACTTTTAACCAATAACAAGCTCTTCTTCTGCTTGTTGCGGTCCTTAGCAGTGGTTCCCATGAGAAAGTTATAGAATTGGTCTTTTCAAAGGGCGGTCTATGATAGAGGTTTACATGACAATATCTATTCCGTCTGTAGTGGATAATACCACTCGTAGATGTGTGGATATTTACTATTATTTGGATGGTCACAGCTCTTCATTACTAATTATAGACATGGTACACTATGTACAGTACATGAGCCGGACATGAGTCTAGGTAAGAAACATGAAAGAGATGATCTAGGTCCAGATCATGTTAATATTCAGGAAATACAGTTATGATATAAACATAATGCAGTACAGTTACGGTATGTATCAGTCTGCTGATCCGTAACTCATTTGTACTAGTGAATATCTCGTGACCAGTCACATGTGAACTGGTGCAATGTATAGATAAATAATCCTCCCAGGGCTTCATCACATTATTTTCTATCATATCCATCAGAACATTTATGGTGAGCCAAGGCTTTTACTAGAAGTACAATCAACAAGTAGAGTGCAGGTAAAACTCTGAGCCCCCTGAAAAAAAAACATATATGTTTACACCTCTCTTAGACCCCTGCATCAAAAACTAGGTTATGATTATAGTTAAGTTCCTTCTAGAACAAAGTAGAATGGAACCAAGCACGAGTTCCTGATATGCTCATAGTACTAAACCAAACCAATTTGATGACAAATTGGCACAGGAACAATAACTCAAAAATCATTGTCTGGTGGTAAAGACCATTTCTATTGCTCCCAGAACATACCCAGAAACCCACCCATGGTTATAGCAAACTTTCTCTAGAGAAAACTTTTCCAGATTGCCTTGGGAAAGGTATCCCAATCCAGTGGCCTCCTAAGGCAGTTTCAGACTTATGATGAAATTTGATAAGGAATACTTGAGAAACCTAGCAAAGGTTCACCTATAATTTACCTATAATTAGCCAGATTTTCATCTGATAAAGGACCTATCTGAGTCCTGACTCAACAGTCTGTCTATAAAGACTCACCTAGGCCATTTACTCCATTAACTCAGTTCATTGCAGCCACCTCATGTGGTGCCACAGAAGATATCTCGTCTAGAGTCCATACAAGCCGCCTCTTGTGGAGTCCGCACCAGCAGCATCTTGTGGAGTCCGCACCAGCCGCCTCTTGTGGAGTCCGTACCAGCCGCCTCTTGTGGAGTCCCGTACCAGCCGCCTCTTGTGGAGTCCGTACCAGCAGCCTCTTGTGGATGTCCGACCAGCCGCCCTTGTGGTCCGTCCAGCCGCCTTGTGGAGTACACCAGCCGCCATCCTTGTGGAGTCTGTACCGCCGCCTCTTGAGTCGTACAGCGCCTCTGTGGAGGGCCGCACCAGCCGCTCTTGTGGAGTCCACACCGCTCCATCTTGTGGAGTCCGTCCAGCCGCCTCTTGTGGAGCCCACAGCAGCCACCTTGCTAGAGTCCCAACCAGCCACCTCTTGTGGAGTACACACAGCCAGCCACCTTTCTAGAGTCCACACCAGCCACCTCTTGGGGAGTCCACAGCCAGCCACCTCTTCTAGAGTCCAACCACCACCTGTGAGTCCACACCGCCACCTCTTCTAGAGTCACCAGCCACCTCTTGAGTCCATACCAGCCACCTCTCTAAGTCCACACCAGCCACCTCTGTACATTGGAAAAATAAAATTAAGTTTAAATTAAGCCTGTAGTATTGTAGATATGGAGGCAGCACCCAGCGTCCTAGGTTTCGGAACAAAGAACGTCCAGTAGTGTAGACAGTAGAGTAAAAAATGTATTAGTATGAGAAATGAATAAAAACAATGTAAACAATACAAATAAGATCTCACTGGGGCAGAATTTATTACCATTCCATCACGATTTCAGTGGCGCGTTGTCGCACTGATTTGGGTCTGCCGGGATTCACTAAGGTCAGCACCCGATATCCACCAGGGTGCGCTGCTGCACCGAGGTCCGCCAGAGTTCAACTTCTTCATCCACTGTGCTGTGAGTGCTGATCTTGCGACACAATTCTTTTTTAATTTCGTTGTTTTTCCGAATCCGTCTGGTTGTCCAAAAGCCACGCCCCCAATTTCTGTGCATTGCAATGCGCCGATTGCGCCAAATCCGATCACGTCCCAAATCCCGGGGCAATTTGTCGCAATTGGAAATCGTCGGGAAACCCGCCAAAAGTGCGCGTTCGGCATTAGTAATGAGCCCCACTGTGTAATGTATGGTGCAAAGTCAAAGAAAAACATTATGCAAAAGTGCAAAGTATGGTATAAAGTATAGTGATTGCGGCATGTTTTTTACTTTTTACTTGTGCACCACACATTACACAGTAACTAACATCATTTGTTGGTTTTCGACATTGCTTTTATATCCATCTGTACAAATATTACCTATGTGATGTATTAAACTTAGGTCTGAAGAAGAAGGAGGGTTCTACTCAAAACTTGTTACCCTGGCTTTTACCGATACCTCTGGTTTCTACTATACATCTCTCTTTACACACTGGAGTGGTGTTCCATCCACTTTCTTCTACTGATGAGCTATCTCTTGTGGAATCCATAATGGCCTAACACCGTGGAGTTCATACCAGTCACCGCTTATAGAACCCAAATGGCCATCTCTTGTGGAATACCATACCGCCACCACTGTGGAATACAAACCAGCCACCACTTGTGGAGGAGTGACCATACAGCCACCACTTGTGGAGTCAATACCAGCCACCACTTGTGGAATACAAACCACCACCACTTTGGAGTCCATACCAGCCAACTCGTGTGGAGATACACACTCAATATCACATCTTATGGAACTCACAAGGCCATCTCTTGTGGAATACACAACCACCACTTGTGGTATACATACCAGTGACCTCTTATGTGAACCACACAAGCCATCGCTTGTTGGATACATACCACCAAATCCTGTGGAGTCCATACCATTCACCGCTTATGGCACCCACGTGCCCATCTCTGTGGAACACTACCAGCCAACTCTTGTGAAGTCCAACATAGCAGACAACTCTCTTGAACCGATATCAGATATCTCTCTTGTTCAGTCCATAGCAGACATTTGTTGTGGAGTATATATCATACATCTTTTGTAAGGTTCATACCTACATTGATGGTTTACAGCTGCTTCGGTAATACAAGTAATATACACTCACCGGCTTTATTAGGTACACCAGCTAGTAACGGGTTCACCCCCTTTTGCCTTCAGAACTGCCCTCAATTCTTCGTGGCATAGATTCAACGAGGTGCTGGAAGCATTCCTCAGAGATTTTGATCCATAGTGACATGATGGCATCACACAGTTGCCACAGATTTGTCGGCTGCACATCCATGATGCGAATCTCCCTTCCACCACATCCCAAAGTGCTCTATTGGATTGAGATCTGGTGACTGTGGAGGCCATTTGAGTATTAACCTCATTGTCATGTTCAAGAACCAGTCTGAGATGATTCCAGCTTTATGCCATGGCGCATTATCTGCTGAAAGTAGCCATCAGATGTTACAGGGTACTTGTGGTCATAAATGGATGGACATGGTCAGCAACAATACTCAGGTAGGCTGTGGCGTTGCAACGATGCTCAATTGGTACCAAGGGGCCCAAAGAGTGCCAAGAAAATATTCCCCACACCATGACACCACCACCACCACCAGCCTGACCGTTGATACAGGGCAGATGGATCCATGCTTTCATGTTGTTGACGCCAAATTTTGACCCTACCATCCGAATGTCACAGCAGAAATCGAGACTCATCAGACCAGCCGCC
The DNA here is from genome assembly GCA_019512145.1 of Engystomops pustulosus. Lineage (NCBI taxonomy): Eukaryota > Metazoa > Chordata > Amphibia > Anura > Leptodactylidae > Engystomops > Engystomops pustulosus. The sequence continues at coordinate 201,905 of WNYA01000156.1, read as the reverse complement.
TCTTGTGGAGTCCGTACCAGCCGCCTCTTGTGGAGTCCGTACCAGCCGCCTCTTGTGGAGTCCGTACCAGCCGCCTCTTGTGGAGTCCGCACCAGCCGCCTCTTGTGGAGTCTGTACCAGCCGCCTCTTGTGGAGTCCGTACCAGCCGCCTCTTGTGGAGTCCGTACCAGCCGCCTCTTGTGGAGTCCGCACCAGCCGCCTCTTGTGGAGTCCACACCAGCCTCCTCTTGTGGAGTCCGTACCAGCCGCCTCTTGTGGAGTCCACAGCCAGCCACCTCTTCTAGAGTCCACACCAGCCACCTCTTGTGGAGTCCACAGCCAGCCACCTCTTCTAGAGTCCACACCAGCCACCTCTTGTGGAGTCCACAGCCAGCCACCTCTTCTAGAGTCCACACCAGCCACCTCTTGTGAGCCCACGCCAGCCACCTCTTCTAGAGTCCACACCAGCCACCTCTTCAGAGTCCATACCGCCACCTCTTCTAGAGTCCACACCAGCCACCTCTTGTACAGGAAAATAAATTAAGTTTAAATTAAGCCTGTAGTATTGGAGGGCAGCACAGCGTCCTAGGTTCTGGAACAAAGAACGTCCAGTAGTGTAGATCAGTAGAGTAAAAAATGTATTAGTATGAGAATGAAATAAAACAATGTAAACAATACAAATAATGATCTCACTGGGGCGATTTACTTAACCATTCCAGTACAGATCCAGTGGGCGCGTTGTCCGGCCACTGATTTGGGTCTGCCGGGATTCACAAGGTCATGCACCGATATCCACCAGGTGTCGCTGCTGCACCGAGGTCCGCCAAGTTCACCTTCTTCATCCCTGTGCTTGTGAGTGCTGATCTTGCGACACACAATTCTTTTTTAATTTCCGTTGTTTTTTCGAATCCGTCTGGTTGTCCAAAAGCCACGCCCCCCAATTTCTGTCGCATGCAAGCGCCGATGCCCAAAATCCGATCACGTGCGCCAAATCCCGGGGCAATTTGTCGCAAATTGGAAATCGTCGGGAAACCCCCCAAATGTCGCGATTCGGACCATTAGTAAATGAGCCCCACTGTGTAATGTATGGTGCAAAGTCAAAAGAAAAACATTATGCAAAAAGTGCAAAGTATGTGTATAAAGTATAGTGATTTGCGTCATTTTTTACTTTTTACTTTGCACCATACATTACACAGTAACATCATTATTTGTATGGTTTCGACATTGCTTTTATATCATTCTCTTACAAATATTACCTATGTGATGTGTATAACCCTTAGGGTCTGAAAAGAAGGAGTTTCTACTCAAAACTTGTTACCCTTGGCTTTTACCGATACCATCTGGTTTTTCACTAATACATCTCTCTTCTACACACTGGATGGTGTCTCCATCCACTTTCTTACACTACTGATGAGCTCTCTTGTGGATCCATAATGGCCACCTACCGTGGAGTTCATACCAGTCACCGCTTATAGAACCCAATGGCCATCTCTTGTGGAATACATACCAGCGCACCACTTGTGGAATACAAACCAGCCACCACTTGTGGAAAACCCAAATGGCCATCTCTTGTGAATACATACCAGCCACCACTTGTGGTATACATACCAGTGACCTCTTATGTGACACACACCGCCATCGCTGTGGAATACATACCAGCCAAATCCTGTGGAGTCCATACCAGTCACCGCTTATGGCACCCACGTGCCCATCCTGTGGAACACTACCAGCCAACTCTTGTGAAGTCCATAGCAGACAACTCTCTTGAAGCCGATATCAGATATCTCCTTGTTCGTCCATAGCAACATTTGTTGTGGAGTATATATCATACATCTTTTGTAAGGTTCATACCTACAGTTGATGGTTTTACAGCTGCTTCGGTAATACAAGTAATATACACTCACCGGCTTTATAGGTACACCTGCTAGAACGGGTTCACCCCCTTTTGCCTTCAGAACTGCCCTCAATTCTTCGTGGCATAGATTCAACGAGGTGCTGGAAGCATTCCTCAGAGATTTTGATCCATATTGACATGATGGCATCACACAGTTGCCACAGATTTGTCGGCTGCACATCCATGATGCGAATCTCCCGTTCCACCACATCCCAAAGTGCTCTATTGGATTGAGATCTGGTGACTGTGGGCCATTTGATTACAGTGAACCTCATTGTCATGTTCAAGAAACCAGTCTGAGATGATTCCAGCTTTATGCCATGGCGCATTATCCTGCTGAAAGTAGCCATCAGATGTTACAGGGTACTTGTGGTCATAAATGGATGGACATGGTCAGCAACAATACTCAGGTAGGCTGTGGCGTTGCAACGATCTCAATTGGTACCAAGGGGCCCAAAGAGTGCCAAGAAAATATTCCCCACACCATGACACCCCACACCACCAGCCTAACCGTTGATACAAGGCAGGATGGATCCATGCTTTCATGTGTTGACGCCAAATTTTGACCCTACCATCCAAATGTCACAGCAGAAATCGAGACATCATCAGACCAGCCGCCTCTTGTGGAGTCCGTCACCAGCCGCCTCTTTGGAGTCCGTACCAGCCGCCTCTTGTGGAGTCCGTACCAGCGCCTCTTTGAGTCCGCACCCCCCTCTTGTGGAGTCTGTACCAGCCGCCTCTTGTGGAGTCCGTACCAGCCGCTCTTGTGAGTCCGTACCAGCCCGCCTTGTGGAGTCCGCACCAGCCGCCTCTTGTGGAGTCCCACACCAGCCTCCTCTTGTGGAGTCCGTACCAGCCGCCTCTTGTGGAGTCCACAGCCAGCCACCTCTTCTAGAGTCCACACCACCACCTCTTTGGAGTCCACACCAGCCACCTCTCTGAGTCACACCAGCCACCTCTTGTGGAGTCCACAGCCACCACCTCTTCTAGAGTCCACACCAGCCCTCTTGTGGATCCACAGCCAGCCACCTCTTCTAGAGTCCACACCAGCCACCTCTTCTAGAGTCCATACCAGCCACCTCTTCTAGAGTCCACACCAGCCACCTCTTTTACAGGAAAATAAAATTAAGTTTAAATTAGCCTGTAGTATTGGAGGCAGCACAGCGTCCTAGGTTCTGGAACAAAGAACGTCCAGTAGTTAGATCAGTAGAGTAAAAATGTATTAGTATGAGAATGAAATAAAAACAATGTAAACAATACAAATAATGATCTCACTGGGGCGCGATTTACTTAACCATTCCAGTCACGATCCAGTGGCGCGTTGTCCGGCACTGATTTGGGTCTGCCGGGATTCACTAAGGTCATGCACCCGATATCCCACCAGGTGTCGCTGCTGCACCGAGGTCCGCCAGAGTTCACCTTCTTCATCCCTGTGCATGTGTGCTGATCTTGCGACACCAAATTCTTTTTTAATTTCCGTTGTTTTTCCTAATCCGTCTGGTTGTCCAAAAGCCACGCCCCCCAATTTCTGTCGCATGCAAGCGCCGATGCGCCAAAATCCGATCACGTCCGCCAAATCCCGGGGCAATTTGTCGCAAATTGGAAATCGTCGGAACCCCAAAAGTTCGCGATTCGGACCATTGTAAATGAGCCCCACTGTGTAATGTATGGTGCAAAGTCAAAGAAAAACATATGCAAAAAGTGCAAAGTATGTGTTATAAAGTATAGTGATTTGCGTCATTTTTTACTTTTTACTTTGCACCACACATTACACAGTAACATCATTATTTGTATGGTTTCGACATTGCTTTTATATCATTCTCTGTACAAATATTACCTATGTGATGTATTAAACCCTTAGGGTCTGAAGAAGAAGGAGGTTCTACCTCAAAACTTGTTACCCTTGGCTTTTACCGATACCTCTGGTTTCTACTAATACATCTCTCTTCTACACACTGGATTGGTGTCTCCATCCACTTTCTTACACTACTGATTGAGCTCTCTCTTGTGAATCCATAATGGCCCCTACCGTGGAGTTCATACCAGTCACCGCTTATAGAACCCAAATGGCCATCTCTTGTGGAATACATACCAGCCACCACTTGTGGAATACAAACCAGCCACCACTTGTGGAGACCATACCAGCCACCACTTGTGGAGTCCATACCAGCCAACTCTTGTGGAATACACACCAGTCACATCTTATGGAACTCACAAGGCCATCTCTTGTGGAATACATACCAACCACCACTTGTGGTATACATACCAGTGACCTCTTATGTGACACACACCGCCATCGCTTGTGGAATACATACCAGCCAAATCCTTTGGAGTCCATACCAGTCACCGCTTATGGCACCCACGTGCCCATCTCTTGTGGAACACATACCAGCCAACTCTTGTGAAGTCCATAGCAGACAACTCTCTTGAAGCCGATATCAGATATCTCTTGTTCAGTCCATAGCAGACATTTGTTGTGGAGTATATATCATACATCTTTTGTAAGGTTCATACCTACAGTTGATGGTTTTACAGCTGCTTCGGTAATACAAGTAATATACACTCACCGGCTTTATTAGGTACACCATGCTAGTAACGGGTTGCACCCCCTTTTGCCTTCAGAACTGCCTCAATTCTTCGTGGCATAGATTCAACGAGGTGCTGGAAGCATTCCTCAGAGATTTTGATCCATATTGACATGATGGCATCACACAGTTGCCACAGATTTGTCGGCTGCACATCCATGATGCGAATCTCCCGTTCCACCACATCCCAAAGATGCTCTATTGGATTGAGATCTGGTGACTGTGGAGGCCATTTGAGTACAGTGAACTCATTGTCATGTTCAAGAAACCAGTCTGAGATGATTCCAGCTTTATGCCATGGCGCATTATCCTGCTGAAAGTAGCCATCAGATGTTACAGGGTACATTGTGGTCATAAATGGATGGACATGGTCAGCAACAATACTCAGGTAGGCTGTGGCGTTGCAACGATGCTCAATTGGTACCAAGGGGCCCAAAGAGTGCCAAGAAAATATTCCCCACACCATGACACCACCACCACCAGCCTGAACCGTTGATACAAGGCAGGATGGATCCATGCTTTCATGTTGTTGACGCCAAATTGGTGCGAATGTATAGATTAAATAATCCTCCAGGGTCTTCATCACATTATTTCTATCATATCCATCAGAACATTTATGGTGAGCCAAGGCTTTTACTTAGAAGTCAATCAACAAAGTAGAAGTGCAGGTAAAACCTTGAGCCCCTGAAATAAAAAACATATATGTTTTACACCTTCTTAGACCCCTGCATCAAAACTAGGGTTATTGATTATAGTTAAGTCCTTCTAGAACAAAGCTAGAATGGAACCAAGCAGCGAGTTCCTGATATGCTCATAGTACTAACCAAACCAATTTGATGGAACAAATTGGCACAGGAACAATAACTCAAAATATCATTGTCTGGTGGTAAAGACCATTTCTATTGCTCCCAGAACATACCCAGAAACCTCCACCCATGGTTATAGCAAACTTTTCTCTAGAGAAAACTTTTCCAGATTGCCTTGGGAAAGGTATCCCCATATTCAAGTGGCCTCCTAAGGCAGTTTTCAGACTTATGATGAAATTTGATAAGGAATACTTTGAGAAACATAGCAAAGAGTTCACCTATAATTTACCTATAAATTAGCCAGATTTTCATCTGATAAAGGACCTATCTGATGTCCTGACTAAACAAGTCTGATCTATAAAGACTTCACCTAGTCCATTTACCTCCATTAACCTCAGTTCATTGCAGCCACCTCATGTGGTGCCCACAGAAGATATCTCGTCTAGAGTCCATACCAGCCGCCTCTTGTGGAGTCCGCACCAGCCGCCTCTTGTGGAGTCCGCACCAGCCGCCTCTTGTGGAGTCCGTACCCCAGCCGCCTCTTGTGGAGTCCGAGACCAGCCGCCTCTTGTGGAGTTCCGTACCACCGCCTCTTGTGAGTCCGATACCAGCCGCCTCTTGTGGAGTCGCCACCAGCCGCATCCTTGTGGAGTCGTTACACAGCCGCCTCTTGGAGTCCGTAACCAGCCGCCTCCTTGTGGAGGGCCGCACCGCCGCCCTTGTGGAGTCGTACACCGCCCTCTTGTGGAAGTCCGTCCAGCCGCCTCTCTGTGGAGCCCCAGCAGCCCCTTGCTGTCCCAACCAGCCCTCTTGTGGAGTCCACAGCCAGCCACCTCATTCTATGGAGTCCACACCAGCCACCTCTTGTGGAGTCCACACCAGCCACCTCTTCTAGAGTCCAACCACCACCTCTGTGGAGTCCACAGCCGCCACCTCTTCTAGAGTCCACACCAGCCACCTCTTAGAGTCCATACCAGCCACCTCTTCTAGAGTCCACACCAGCCACCTCTTCTGTAACAGGAAAAATAAAAATTAAGTTTAAATTAAGCCTGTGTATTGTAGATATGGGGCAGCACCAGCGTCCTAGGTTCGGAACAAAGAACGTCCAGTAGTGTAGACAGTAGAGTAAAAAAATGTATTAGTATGAGAATGAATAAAAACAATGTAAACAATACAAATAAGATCTCACTGGGGCAGAGATTTATTACCATTCCAGTCACGATTTCAGTGGCGCGTTGTCCGCACTGATTTGGGTCTGCCGGGATTCACTAAGGTCAGCACCCGATATCCACCAGGGTGTCGCTGCTGCACCGAGGTCCGCAGAGTTCAACTTCTTCATCCACTGTGCTGTGGAGTGCTGATCTTGCGACACAATTCTTTTTTAATTTCGTTGTTTTCCGAATCCGTCTGGTTGTCCAAAAGCCACGCCCCCCAATTTCTGTGCATTGCAAGCGCCGATTGCGCCAAATCCGATCACGTCCCCAAATCCCGGGGCAATTTGTCGCAATTGGAAATCGTCGGGAAACCCGCCAAAAGTGCGCGATTCGGCCATTAGTAATGAGCCCCACTGTGTAATGTATGGTGCAAAGTCAAAGAAAAACATTATGCAAAAAGTGCAAAGTATGGTATAAAGTATAGTGATTGCGGCTGTTTTTTACTTTTTACTGTGCACCACACATTACACAGTAACTAACATCATTTGTATGGTTTGACATTGCTTTTATATCCATCTGTACAAATATTCACCTATGTGATGTATTAAACATTAGGTCTGAAGAAGAAGGAGGGTTCTACTCAAAACTTGTTACCCTGGCTTTTTACCGATACCTCTGGTTTCTAATAATACATCTCTCTTTACACATGGAGTGGTGTTCCATCCACTTTCTATCTACTGATGAGCTATCTCTTGTGGAATCCATAATGGCCTAACCCGTGGAGTTCATACCATCACCGCTTATAGAACCCAAATGGCCATCTCTTGTGGAATACAACCGCCACCACTTGTGGAATACAAACCAGCCCACCACTTGTGGGGAGCCATACCAGCCACCGACTGTGGAGTCAATACCAGCCCCACTGTGGAATACAAAAACAGCACCACTTGTGGAGTCCATACCAGCCAACCTTTGTGGAATACACACCAGTCACATCTTATGGAACTCAAGGCATCTCTTGTGGAATACATACAACCACCACTATGTGGTATAATACCAGTGACCTCTATGTGACCACACCGCCATCGCTGTGGGAATACATACCAGCCAAATCCTGTGGAGTCCATACCCAGTCACCGCTATGGCACCCACGTGCCCACTCTTGTGGAACACATACCAGCCAACTTGTGAAGTCCATAGCAGACAACTCTCTTGAAGCCGATATCAGATACTCTTGTTCAGTCCATAGCAGACATTTTGTGGAGTATATATCATACATCTTTTGTAGGTTCATACCTACAGTTGATGTTTTTAAAGCTGCTTCGGTAATACAAGTAATATACACTCACCGGCTGTATTGGGACAACCATGCTGTAAACGGGTTGCACCCCACCTTTTGCCTTCAGAACTGCCTCAATCTTGTCGTGGCATAAGATTCAACGAGGTGCTGGAAGCATTCCTCAGAGATTTTGATCCATATTGAAATGATGGCATCACACCAGTTGCCACAGATTTGTCGGCCCTGCACATCCATGATGCGAATCTCCGTTCCACCACATCCCAAGATGCTCTATTGGATTGAGATCTGGTGATGTGGAGGCCATTTGAGTAAGTGAATCATGTCATGTTCAAGAGAAACCAGTCTGAGATGATTCCAGCTGATGCCATGGCGCATTATCTGCTGAAAGTAGCCATCAGATGTTACAGGGTACATTGGTAGTAAATGGTGGACATGGTCAGCAACAATATCAGGTAGGCTGTGGCGTTGAACGATGCTCAATTGGTACCAAGGGCCCAAAGAGTGCAAGAAAATATTCCCCACACCATGACCACCACCAACAAAGCCGTGACGTGTACAAGGACAGGATGGATCCATGTTTCATGTTGTTGACGCAAATTTTGACCCTACCATCCGAATGTCAAGCAGAACAGAAATCGAGACTCATCGACAGGCTCTTGTGGAGTCCGTACCAGACCGCCTCTTGTGGAGTCGTACCAGACCGCCTCTTGTGGACGTACAGCGTTAGCAGCAGACTCTTGTGGATCTGTCACCAGCCGCTCTTGTGGAGTTCGTAACAGCGCCTCTTGTGGGAGTACCAGTACGCAGCCCTTTGGATCGACAGCGCTTTGGAGTCCACGCAGCCAGAGCCACACATGCATTCTTGTGAGTCCGTACCGAAGCCTTGTGGAGTCCACAGCCAGCCACCCTTCTAGAGTCACACACCAGCCACACCTTGTGGAGTCCACAGCCACCAGCACCTCTTCTAGGGTCCAACCAGCCACCTCTTGTGGAGTCCACACAGCCACCCCTCTTCTAGAGTCCACAACCAGCATCTTGTGGATCACAGACGCAACCCTTCTATATAGTCCACACCAGCCACCTTTCTAAGTCATACCAGCCACCTCTTCAGAGTCCACCCAGGCCCACCTCTTGTACAGGAAAAATAAATTAAGTTTAAATTAAGCCTGTGTAGTATTGGAGGCAGCACAGCGTCCTAGTTCTGGAACAAAGAACGTCCAGTAGTTAGATGTAGAGTAAAAAAATGTATTAGTATGAGAATGAAATAAAACAATGTAAAACAATACAAATAATGATCTCACTGGGCAGATTACTAACATTCAAGTCACGATCCATGGCGGGGTGTCGGCACTTGATTTGGGTCTGCCGGATAGTCCACAGCCAGCCACCTCTTCTAGAGTCCACACCAGCCACCTCTTCTAGAGTCCATACCAGCCACCTCTTCTAGAGTCCACACCAGCCACCTCTTGTACAGGAAAAATAAAATTAAGTTTAAATTAAGCCTGTAGTATTGGAGGCAGCACAGCGTCCTAGGTTCTGGAACAAAGAACGTCCAGTAGTGTAGATCAGTAGAGTAAAAAATGTATTAGTATGAGAATGAAATAAAAACAATGTAAAACAATACAAATAATGATCTCACTGGGGCAGATTTACTTAACCATTCCAGTCACGATCCAGTGGCGCGTTGTCCGGCACTGATTTGGGTCTGCCGGGATTCACTAAGGTCATGCACCCGATATCCACCAGGTGTCGCTGCTGCACCGAGGTCCGCCAGAGTTCACCTTCTTCATCCCTGTGCATGTGAGTGCTGATCTTGCGACACAAATTCTTTTTTAATTTCCGTTGTTTTTCCGAATCCGTCTGGTTGTCCAAAAGCCACGCCCCCCAATTTCTGTCGCATGCAAGCGCCGATGCGCCAAAATCCGATCACGTGCGCCAAAATCCCGGGGCAATTTGTCGCAAATTGGAAATCGTCGGGAAACCCGCCAAAAGTGCGCGATTCGGACCATTAGTAAATGAGCCCCACTGTGTAATGTATGGTGCAAAGTCAAAAGAAAAACATTATGCAAAAAGTGCAAAGTATGTGTATAAAGTATAGTGATTTGCGTCATTTTTTACTTTTTACTTTGCACCAGTGCCACCACACATTACACAGTAACTAACATCATTTGTATGGTTTTGACATTGCTTTTATATCATCTGTACAAATATTACCTATGTGATGTATTAAACCCTTAGGGTCTGAAGAAGAAGGAGGTTCTACTCAAAACTTGTTACCCTGGCTTTTACCGATACCTCTGGTTTCTACTAATACATCTCTCTTTACACATGGAGTGGTGTTCCATCCACTTTCTTCTACTGATGAGCTAATCTCTGTGGAATCCATAATGGCCTAACTCCGTGGAGTTCATACCAGTCACCGCTTATAGAACCCAAATGGCCATCTCTTGTGGAATACAACCAGCCACCACTTGTGGAATACAAACCAGCCACCACTTGTGGTGAGCCATACCAGCCACCTACTGTGGAGTCATACCAGCCACACTTGTGGAAACAAACAGCACCACTTGTGGAGTCCATACCAGCAACTCTTGTGGAATACACACCAGTCACATCTTATGGAACTACAAGGCATCTCTTGTGGAATACATACCAACCACCACATGTGGTATAATACCAGTGACCTCTATGTGACACACACCGCCATCGCTGTGGAATACATACCAGCCAAATCCTGTGGAGTCCATACCAGTCACCGCTATGGCACCCACGTGCCCACTCTTGTGGAACACATACCAGCCAACTTGTGAAGTCCATAGCAGACAACTCTCTTGAAGCCGATATCAGATATCTCTTGTTCAGTCCATAGCAGACATTTTGTGGAGTATATATCATACATCTTTTGTAAGGTTCATACCTACAGTGATGGTTTTAAAGCTGCTTCGGTAATACAAGTAATATACACTCACCGGCTTTATTGGGACAACCATGCTGTAAACGGGTGCACCCCACCTTTTGCCTTCAGAACTGCCTCAATCTGTCGTGGCATAAGATTCAAAGAGGTGCTGGAAGCATTCCTCAGAGAATTTTGTCCATATTGAATGATGGCATCACACCAGTTGCACAGATTTGTCGGCCCTGCACATCCATGATGCGAATCTCCGTTCCACCACATCCCAAGATGCTCTATTGGATTGAGATCTGGTGAATGTGGAGGCCATTTGAGTAAGTGAATCATGTCATGTTCAAAGAAACCAGTCTGAGATGATTCCAGCTGATGCCATGGCGCATTATCCTGCTGAAAGTAGCCATCAGATGTTACAGGGTACATTGGTCAGGTAAATGGTGGACATGGTCAGCAACAATATCAGGTAGGCTGTGGCGTTGAACGATGCTCCAATTGGTACCAAGGGCCCAAAGAGTGAAAGAAAATATTCCCACACCATGACCACCACCACCAAGCCGTGACGGTACAAGGCAGGATGGATCCATGTTTCATGTTGTTGACGCAAATTTTGACCCTACCATCCGAATGTCACACAGAAAGAAATCGAGACTATCAGACAGGCCTCTTGTGGAGTCCGTACCAGACCGCATCTTGTGGAGTCGTACCAGCCGCCTCTTGTGGAGTACACGTTAGCAAGCAGCCTCTTGTGGACCGTACACAGCCGCTCTTGTGGAGTTCGTAACAGCGCCCTTTGTGGGAGTCCGTACGCAGCCTTTGGATCAGAACAGCGCTTTGGAAGTCCCCACGCACCAAGCCACACATCAATTTGTGAGTCCGTACCGCCTTGTGGAGTCCACAGCCAGCCCACCGCTTCTAGAGTCCAACAGCCACACTTGTGGAGTCCACAGCCACCAACCTCTTCTAGGCCACCAGCCACTCTTGTGGAGGTCACACAGCCACCCCTCTTTCTAGAGTCCACAACCAGCCTCTTGTGGAGTCACAGAACGCAACCCTTCTTATAGTCCACACCAGCCACCTCTTCTAAGTCATACCAGCCACCTCTTCAGAGTCCACCCAGCCCACCTCTTGTACAGGAAAAATAAATTAAGTTTAAATTAAGCTGTGTAGTATTGGAGGCAGCACAGCGTCCTAGGTTCTGGAACAAAGAACGTCCAGTAGTTAGAGTGTAGAGAATAAAAAATGTATTAGTATGAGAATGAAATAAAAACAATGTAAAACAATACAAATAATGATCTCACTGGGCAGATGTACTAACATTCAGTCACGATCCATGGCGGGGTGTCGGCACTGATTTGGGTCTGCCGGATATAAAGTATAGTGATTTGCGTCATTTTTTACTTTTTACTTTGCACCACACATTACACAGTAACATCATTATTTGTATGGTTTCGACATTGCTTTTGTGGTGCAAAGAAAAAGTAAAAAAATGACGCAATCACTATACTTTACACTACTTTGCACTTTTGCATAATGTTTTTCTTTGACTTTGCACCATACATTACACAGTGGGGCTCATTTACTAATGTCCGAACGCGCACTTTTGGCGGGTTTCCCGACGATTTCCAATTGGCGCAAATTGCCCCGGGATTTGGCGCACGTGATCGGATTTGGCGCATCGCGCTTGCATGCGACAGAAATTGGGGGGGTGGCTTTTGGACAACCGACGGATTCGGAAAAACAACGGAATTAAAAAAGAATTTGTGTCGCACGATCAGCACTCACATGCACAGGTGATGAAGAAGGTGAAACTCGGCGGACCTCGGTGCAGCAAGCGACACCCTGGTGGATATCGGGTGCATGACCTAGTGAATCCCGCAGACCCAAATCAGTGCGGACAACGGCCACTGAAATCGTGATGGAATGGTTAAGTAAATCTGCCCCAGTGAGATCATTATTTGTATTGTTTTACATTGTTTTATTTCATTCTCATACTAATACATTTTTTACTCTACTGATCTACACTACTGGACGTTCTTTGTTCCAAACCTAGGACGCTGTGCTGCCACTCCATACTACAACAGGCTTAATTTAAACTTAATTTTTATTTTTCCTGTACAAGAGGTGGCTGGTTGTGACTCTAGAAGAGGTGGCTGGTATGGACTCTAGAAGAGGTGGCTGGTGTGGACTCTAGAGAGGTGGCTGGTGTGGACTCCACAAGAGGTGGCTGGTGTGGACTCTAGAAGAGGTGGCGGCTGTGGACTCCACAAGAGTTGGCTGGTTTGGACTCTAGAAGAGGTGGCTGGCTGTGGACTCCACAAGAGGTGGCTGGTGTGGACTGCTCAGAGAGGTGGCTGGCTGTTGACTCCACAAGAGGTCCTGGTGGGTACGGACTCCACAAGAGGGCTGGTGGCTCCACAGAGGAGCGCTGTAGACACTCCCAAGAGGGGCGTACTGACTCCACAAGAGGCGGCTGGTACACGACTCCACAGAGGCGGCTGGGGCGGACTCCACAAGAGCGGCTGGTACGGACTCCACAAGACGGCTGGGTACGGACTCCACAAGAGGCGGTGGTACGGGACTCCACAAGAGGCGCTGGTCGCGGACTCGCACAAAGAGCGCTGTGTACGGACTCCACAAGAGGCGGCTGGTGCTGCTCGATGCGGTGGGACTCCACAGAGCGGCTTGTATGGACTCTAGACGAGATATCTTCTTGGGCACCACATGAGGTGGCTGCAATCGAACTAGGTTAATGGAGGTAAATGGACTAGGTGAGTCTTTATAGACAACTGTTGTTAGTCAGGACTCAGATAGGTCCTTTATCAGATGAAAATCTGGCTAATTTATAGGTTAATTATAGGTGAACCTTGCTAGGTTTCTCAAGTATTCCTTATCAAATTTCATCATAAGTCTGAAACTGCCTTAGGAGGCCCTGATATGGGGATACCTTTCCCAAGGCAATCTGGAAAAGTTTTCTCTAAGAGAAAGAGTTTGCTTAACCATGGTTGGAGGTTCTGGGTATGTTCTGGGAGCAAATAGAAATGGTCTTACCACCAGACAATGATATTTTGAGTTATGTTCCGTGCCAATTTGTCATCAAATGGTTTGGTTTAGTCTATGAGCATATCAGGAACTCCTGCTTGGTTCCATTCTAGCTTTGTTCTAGAAGGAACTTAACTATAATCATAACCCTATTTTGATGGCGGTCTAAGAAGGTGTAAAACTATATGTTTTTTATTTCAGGGGGCTCAAGGTTTTAACCTGCACTTCTACTTGGTTGATTGACTTCTAAGTAAGCCTTGCTCACCATAAAAAATGTTCTGGATATGATAGAAAATAATTTGATGAAGCCCTGGAGGATTATTTATCTAATACATTCGCACCAGTTCACATGTGACTGGCACGAGATATTTCACTAGTACAAATGCAGTTACGGATCAGCAGACTGATACATACCGTAACTGTACTGCATTATGTTTATATCATAACTGGTATTTCCTGAATATTACCATGATCTGGACCTAGATCATCTCTTTCATGTTTTCTACTCTAGACTCATGTGCCGCTCATGTATGTACATAGTGTCACATGTCTATAATTAGTAATGAAGCTGTGACCATCCATATAGTAAATATCCACACATCTACGAGTGGTAAGTATCCACTACCAGACTGGAATAGATATTGTCATGTAAACCTCTACATAGACCGCCCTTTGAAAAGACCAATTCTATAACTTTCTAAGGGAACCACTGCTAAGGACCGGCAACAAGCAAAGAGCTTGTTGGATTAAAGTACACAAGGAATGGACATTAGACCAGTGAAAATCTGTGCATTGATCTGATGAATCCAAAACTTGAGATCTTTGGTTCCTATCACCGTCTTGGTGCGACCCTGAAAAGGTGAACCAATGGATTCTACATGTTGGTTCCACCGTGAAGCATGGAGGAGGGTGTGATGGTGTGGGGGGCTTGCTGGGGACACTGTTGGGTTGATGGTGTGGGGGGCTTTGCTGGTGACCCTGGTGGGTGTGATGGTGTGGGGGGCCTGTGTTGGTGACACTGTTGGGTGTGAGGTGTGTGTGTCACGGTGGTCCCGCGACCCATATTGCGGGTCTCGGGCTCACCCTGCTCCCCGGGGCTCGCAGGTTGCGGTGACGGCGCAGTTCACCTCCTCCCCGTCCCGGAACCCTGCCGTTCCGCCGCACGCTTCCTGCCTCCTAGGTGCACGACAGCACCTTCAGGAATTTAAAGGGCCAAGCACTGCTAATTGGTGCACTGGCTGATCACTTCCCCTTTAAAAAACCCTGCACCTTCCTTACACTCTTGCCGGATCTTTGTGCCTCAGTCTGGAGAAAGCTCTTCTGCGATTATCTGCGTCCATGTGTCTCCTGTCGATTTACCTGCGTTCCGTGTCTCCTGCATTCCTGGGTCTCCACCTTCCTGTGCTCAGCGTTCCGGCTCCCTCCGTGTTCCGTGTTACCTGAGCTCCTCGTGTTCTCAGGCAGGCAGCTGCCTACCCCCCCACCTCCCTCTCTCTGCTACACCGCCTGCCTTGCTTTATTGTCTCATTCTACGACAACATGGTATTGTATATGTTGGGCATGTAGGGATCATGCATCAGAGCTTTGTTACATTGTTCAAATTGGCACTTTTCATGCATCAATTTTTTGCACTTTAGCTCTAATGGTTATTCATATTCTGTCCTTATGTTACTGTAGTTCTACCATTGCAGACTGTAGTAGGGGGTTTCTATGGCAACTTGGCCTTGGCAGCTTTGTAACACCCCTCTGGTGTACTTTTTAAGTGTTTTTATGTTATTGTTGTCCCGTCTTGTTTGTGTTTAAAATTGTTACTTATCCAATAAACATTTTTGTTATGTCTGTCTAGCCTTGTGTACGCATCCAACACCTTTTCTTGTTTTGTTTGGATTGTATGCTATCGGGTGCGGTGGCTTACATACATTCGTATCTTGGGTAGTGCCTGTCCTACACAATTTCGGTCTAGATGCCTTTTGGATCTGCAATGCTCCAGCGGTATTCCAGAAGTTTGTTAATGATATTTTTAGAGACCTCTCTACTCTTGTGTTATAGTCTACGGGACAACATTTTGGTGTTTTCTCCAGATCTACACTCTCACCTAACCCATGTCCGGCAGGTTCTCAGATGCTTAAGGACTAATCATTTATACGGCAAAACTCGAGAAGTGTCAATTCCATCACCAGAGCAGTCTTCCGTTTCTGGGATTAGTCATTTCTGGCAAGGACTCCATATGATTTTCTAAGTTGGCAGCCGGACTTCATGGCCTCGCCCTGGGGACTGCGTGCCGTTCAGAGAATTCTGGGCTTCGCCAATTACTATATAGACAGTTTATTCCCACTCTCTTCACTGTGCTCCAATTGTGGACATTGACTAGAAGATGCCAATCCTAGACAATGGTGTCCGGGATGCAGAAGAGCCTTTAAAATCTGCCTTTGCCTCTGCGCAGATCAAGACCAGATACGAGAAACCTTTTCAGTTTGGAGGTTGATGCTTCGTTGGTGCAGTTTCTTACCCAGAAGGGCCCAAAGTCGTACCCTCACCTGCGGGTTCTTCTCGAAGACATCTCTCTCCCCTGCCAGCAGATTATTCCCATTGGCGATCGGGAACTTTGGCCATCAAGCTGGCTTGGGAGGAGTGGCGCTATCTCCTGGAGGGAGCTCGTCACCCGGTTTCTATTATACTGACCACAAAAACCTCCTATCTCTCCAGACCGCTCAGCGACTAAATACCTCTAAAACCCGTTGGTCCCTTTTCTTCTCCCGATTCGATTTCCTGATCCACTTCCGTCCTGCGGAAAAACGTTAAGGCTGATGCTCTCTCTCGTGCTTCGGATATGGTTGGAGAGAGACCCCTGTGCCCAGTCATATTGTTCCTCCGGAACGTCTGGTCCTTGCAGCTCAGTGGACCTTGGGCAGCTTCGACCAGGCAAGACGTATGTCAAACCTGCCCTTCGCGGAGGATCCTGACATGGGGACATTGCTCTCGCGTGGCTTGACACCCGGGGTGCAGCTTCCATAGCCCTTTTCCCGTTACTATTGGTGGCCAGATCTGGCCAAGATAAGCAGGATTTTTTTGGGTCCCCTGTGCCCGAAACAAGTCTTGCGCCTCAATCCTGCCGGTCTCCTGATGCCGTGCCGTTCCAGCCCCCGTGGACTCATGTGGCCATGGACTTTGAATACTGTCATCTGGGGGTACCAACCTTCTCGAAAATGTACCTATTTTGTCTCCTTGCCATTTGCCACCTGCTCCGCCTTGCCAGCCTGTTCTCTCCCACATCTTCGCCTGCATGGACTCCCATTGCACATTGTTCGACTGTGGGGTCCAGATCGCTTCTGGCGATCCTTGTGTACTATCTCCAGTAAATGACAGGTTAGAGAATCAATCAAACTCTAGGCTGCTACCTTAAGCATTTTGTCTCTGCCCCACCAGATGAACTGGTCTGCCTTGTTGCCATGGCTGGAGTTCTCATACAATTCCCTGCTCGAAACTTCTGGTGTCTACTCCCTTCTTTATTGTTATGGACAACATCCACGTCCTCTCTTTCTCTGCCTGTGTCCAGGAGGTTCCTGCTGTGATGAGTTGGTACGAGATTTAAGAACATTGGAACAGAACCGCTTCTCCCGGCAAGCACCTCCCCTGCTCCGTGGCTGACGCCTCGGATATTATGAGGTAAAGGAGTTCTCGACATGAAGACGGTAAAGGTAAGCAGTTCTTCTTGGTTGACTGGAAGGGGTTCGGGGCTGGAGTAGAGATACTTGGGAGCCTGAGACAACATCCTGGACCATGATCCTCTACAGAGATTTCTACGGCCCAATAGGAGGGGGAGCTGAAGGGGGTGGTGGGGTACTGTCACGGTGGTTCCCGCGACCCAATCCGGGTCCACCCATGCTCCCGGGGCTCTCAGGCACGGGGCCGGCGCAGTCACCTCTCCTGTTCCATAATCCTAGCGAGTTCCGTCCGCCGTGGTCCCCACTCCTAGGGCGCGCGCAACCTTCAGGAGTTTAAAGGGCCAGCGCAACCGCTAATTGTGTGCACTGCTGATCACTGTCACCCTAAAAAATCCTCAACTTCCTACACTCTTCCGTTTCAAGATCTTTGTGCCTATAGCTGAGAGAAATCTTCTCTGCGATTTTCGCGTTCCAGTGTACTCCTGTGATTTACCTGCGGTCTGTGTCTACCTGCGTTCCTGTGTGTCCAGCCTTCCTGTGTCTCTGCAGCGTTCCTGACTCCCTCCCGTGGGTTCCTGTGTTACCTGACCTCCTCTTGTTCCTGTGTACCATGCGTCTTCGTGCTGCTGTCCTGTGTTCCGTGTTCGTACCCATGCTGCCTTGGACCTCCTGTTGCTGCCACCGGATGGGACTTGGACGCTGCATCTCTGATCTTACTCTCTGCCGCCTGCCCTGACCCTGTGCCTGGACTTTGACCTCGAGATTGTCTGCGTCTCTGTACTCGCACTGGCCGCACTGCATACAAGTCAACGTCTGAGGAACGACTCTGTGTCGTAGTCCCTCGACGCCCGCAGCTTGGTCTAACCTGCTATTGCGGCGGGCTCTGGTGAAACAGGTACCTACTTAGACTCCGTTCACCAGGTAGTGGCTTGTGTCACCTGCGTAGCCTACACGTGTGGGGGGCTGTGCTGGTGACACTGTGTGGGTGTGGATGGTGTGATGGGGGCCTTTTTGCTGGTGACACTGTGTGGGTGTTGATGGTGTGGGCGGCTTTGCTTGGTGGCACTTTGGTGTGATGGGTGTTGGGGGGGGCTGTTGCTGTTGACACATTTTGCGAATTTATACTGAACCAGTATGGTGTGACCACACATCTTGCAGCGGAACTATTCAAATTCCCATCCGTTTTTGCGTTTAGATGGACCATCATTTATTTTTCAACCGGACAAAGACCCCAAACACACCTCAGGGCTGTGTAAGAGCTATTTTAAAACCATAGGAGAGTGTATGATGGCATACACCAGATGACCTGGCCTCCCATTCACCAGACCTGAACCCAATCCAATGGTTTGGGGTGAGCGGACCACAGAGTGTAGCAAAAGGGCCAACAAGTGCTAAACATCTCTGGGAACTCCTCTCAAGACTGTTGGAAGACCATTTCAGGTGACTCTCTTGAAGCTCATCAAGATAGCCATAGAGTGTGCAATAGTAATCAAAGCAAAAGGTGGCTACTTTGAAGAACCTAGAATATAAGACAGTTTTTCAGTGTTTCAACACACTTTTTTGTTAGTAATATAATCCCACATTTGGTTATCCATGTTTTTGATGGCCTGCGGTGATATCTACAAACTTTTATAGTTATGAAATACAGACCTCTTCGAATGAGAAGGTGCTTCCAACTTTTGGTCTCTATGTATGTCAGACTTTTCATTTTCTCACGCTTGCCTTGTTGGCTACTTGGCTTTGCCCTAATGTGGAATATCTACTTTTTACCATATTGGTGAGGATAGCAACGGACACAGTGCACTCTGTCCTTGGTAGGGGGTACCCCAGCACCAATTGGTCTTTCTTTCCATAACAAAGTTGCTCTTACAACTATAATGGCCCCTGATTTGCGTTTGCATGTCCTACACAATTTTCCTGACCAACACTTTGAATACTTTCCGCTCCTGTCTGAGGACCCTCCATAAATGTTTGACTCAAAGGTGTGTGCTTATGCGACCTTAAATTGGGAACCACATAATATAGAAATTTACTCTACATGAAGGAATAAAAAAGCTCTTCAAGGCCCACCAATATCTGTAAGAAATCTACGACGTGTATGCGTAATGTGGTGTTTCTTGGAGTGAGTGAGGCCTTAGGGCTCCTCATTTCCAAGAGTAGAAGTCAACCTGTGTCCCCTCCTCTTCCGAAATTGTGGAACATACTAGAAAACGCATGCGGCCTTTGTTCTTATGAATCCAAAATTCACAGCTGGTGAAGGCTTATAACCCGAATCACTAATCCTAAAAATCTCCGTAATCCCCTTTTCCCAAACATAACAGTAAAATTACTTCCACCAGCAAAAACTACAAAAACATAGTCCGCACCCTCGAAGAAATACCTCTTGATTAAAGGGAAACATTATTTCCATGGCCTCTGGTTTCCGCTACTACAAAAGTGAGTTGTCCTTGCGGGGCACGGCGGTGACATTTCCATTCCCTTCTCCTCATATTGGAAGTAATTCTTTCCATCTCCGCTGAAGATACTTATCAAACAAATTAGAACCTTCCGTCATCTTGCCCAGGAGGACGCTCCTTCTATGTCATTCCTGATAACGTGGACTGGTCTCTTTTCTTCCACCCAGCCTGACATTAGACAACGCTGAAGAAATAGGGTTGTCTTCTATTGTCCTATAAATAGGATGAGTGAACAATAGGAAGGAAGTGAAAGCAACTAGGAGAGAAAGGTGACCTTTCCTTGTACAACCCCAATGACACATTACACAGTAACATCATTATTTGTATGGTTTCGACATTGCTTTTATATCATTCTCTGTACAATTATTACCTACCTTAGGGTCTGAAAAAGAAGGAGGTTCTACCTTGTTACCCTTGGCTTTTACCAATACCTCTGGTTTCTACTAATACATCTCTCTTCTACACACTGGATTGGTGTCTCCATCCACTTTCTTACTCTACTGATGAGCTATCTCTTGTGGAATCCATAATGGCCACCTACCGTGGAGTTCATACCAGTCACCGCTTATAGAACCCAAATGGCCATCTCTTGTGGAATACATACCAGCCACCACTTGTGGAATACAAACCAGCCACCACTTGTGTTGACCCTAACATCCGAATGTACACAGCAGAAACGACGAGACTTATCAGACCAGCTCTTGTGGGAGTCCGTACCAGCCGCCTCTTGTGGAGTCCGTACCAGACCGCCTCTTGTGGAGTCCGTACAGCACGCCTCTTGTGGAGTCCACCAGCCGCTCTTGTGGAGTTGTACAGCACGCCTCTTGTGGGAGTCCAGTCACCGCAGCCTTTGTGGAGTCAGTACACAGCGCCTTTGGAGTCCGCCACCAGCGCCTTTGGAGCACACATGCATCTCTTGTGGAGTCCGTACACAGGCCTTGTGGAGTCCACAGCCAGCCCACCAGCTTCTAGAGTCACAACACAGCCAACTTGTGGAGTCCACAGCCAGCACCTCTTCTAGGCAACACCAGCCACCTCTTGTGGAGTCCACACAGCCACCTCTTTCTAGAGTCCACACCAGCCTCTTGTGGAGCACAGCGCAACCCATTCATATAGTCCACCAGCCACCTTCTAGAGTCTACCAGCCCTCTCAGAGTCCACACCAGCCACCTCTTGTACAGGAAAAATAAATTAAGTTTAAATTAAGCCTGTAGTATTGGAGGCAGCACAGCGTCCTAGGTTTGGAACAAAGAACGTCCAGTAGTGTAGATAGTAGAGAAAAAAATGTATTAGTATGAGAATGAAATAAAACAATGAAAACAATACAATAATGATCTCACTGGGGCAGATCTTAACATTCAGTCACGATCCATGGCGGCGTTGTGGCACTGATTTGGGTCTGCCGGATATACAAGGCAGGATGGATCCATGCTTTCATGTTGTTGACGCCAAATTTTGACCCTACCATCCGAATGTCACAGCAGAAATCGAGACTCATCAGACCAGGCAACATTTTTCCAATCTCTATCTATCTATCTATCTCATATCTATCTATCTATCTATCTATCTATCTATCTATCTATCTATCTATCTATCTATCTATCTCATATCTATCTATCTATCTCATATCTATCTATCTATCTATCTATCTATCTATCTATCTATCTCTCATATCTATCTATCTATCTATCTATCTCATATCTATCTATCTATCTATCTATCTATCTATCTATCTATCTATCTATCTCTCATATCTATCTATCTATCTATCTATCTATCTATCTATCTATCTCCCATCTATCTATCTATCTATATCTATCATCATCTCTATCCTATATCTATTCTCATATCTATTATCTTATATATATCTATCTATCTATCTATCTCATATCTATCTATCTATCTATCTATCTATCTATCTCTATCTCATCTCATATCATCTATCTTCTACTCTATCTTTCTATTCTATCTATCTCTCTATCTTATTCTTCTATCTACTCTCATATCTATCTCTATCTATCCTATCTATCTCATTATCTATCTATCTTCTATCTCCATATCTATCTATCTATCTATCTATCTAGCTAGCTATCTATCCTATCTATCTACTTATATCTATCTCTATCTATCTATCTACTCATCTATCTATCTATCTATCTATCTATCTATCTATTCGCTCATACCTGTCTATCTATCTCATATCTATCTATTTTTTTCTTTTTTTCAATCCATCTATTTACTCCTCTAATATTAATCTATTTAATATCTACCATGCAACTATCTCTAACTTTCTATTAAATTCAATTAGGTATTTCATTCTATCTATCTCATATCTACTATCTATCTATCTATCTATCTAGCTATCTATCTACTATCATCTATCTATCTATCTATCTATCTATCTATCTATCTATCTATCTCATATCTATCTATCTCTATCTATCTATCTATCTATCTATCTATCTCATATCTATCTATCTATCTATCTATCTATCTATCTACTATCTATCTAGTCTATCTATCATCTATCTTCTATCTATCTCCTATCTATCTATCTATCTATCTCTCATATCTATCTTCTATCTATCTAATCTATCTTATCTACTCATATCTATCGCTATATCTATCTATCTCTATCTATCTATCTCATCTATCTATCTATCTATCTCTCATCTATCTATCTACTCCATATCTATCCTATCTATCTATCTATCTATCTATCTCATATCATCTATCTCTATCTTCTATCTATCATCTATCTATCTATCTATCTATCTATACTATCTATCTATCTATCTATACTATCTATCTATTTCTATCTATCTACTCTATCTATCTATCTATCTATCATCTATCATTCGCTTCCAACAATTCTTCTTTATCTTCCCATATATTAATTTCTCTCCCATCTGGAGTCTCACTTACCGGCTTTCGTATCTCGGAGGTGAGTTTGTAGGAGAAGGAGCCTCAGTTATGTACATGAACGGATCAGGACGTTGTATTTATTAGGCAGGAGACGGAAGATTTCCTGTTGACTTTTTTTCTCTATCAAACATCCAGCTCATTGTATACATAATGTAGTATAATACGAGATACATGTTACACGTTTACAAGAATGTATGACTACATGTAAACAATATGCTTAGAGGAATGCGATCGCCCCGCGGCCCGATGTCCTGATATATAGTATTATTGTCTTTCTATTGTGTACAGTCTACACCTCAATATACAGAAGATGGCGCCATATTGTCCTAGTGGCTTAACACATCCGAACTCGGAGTGTTCCATCTTCCTGGTTTACATATGTAAAACCCTCCAAGCTGTATATAGTGCTATTGACGTTGCAGGCCTAACTTCCTCTTCAGGTGGACCTGAGTAGAGGAAGTCTATGTTGAGAGACATTGGTGGGTTCCACCAATGGGTCAGTCAAAGCTAGTGGAAGGTCAGAGCAAGTTCTAACAAAGTTGAAGGTCGGGGCAACAGGGAGCACAGATTTGTAGCAAGGCTTCACTGGGACATGAGTAACCAATGTAAGGTTGGATCAAGCCAAAACCAGGATCAGTCAGCAGCCGGAGTACTTTCAGATGCAGGAATGTTTATTGGGAACCAAGGGCAGGTTCTGTTTGAAGGATTTGAGGATGAACGAGACACCCTTTATATATGTGCAGATGAGACTGCAGTGTGCCTACTTCCAGGAACAGGTGAGGAGGTCCAGAGATAAGTTCAAGTTGGGAGGAGAGGGAGGGTGGAGGCAGGCACCGTAGGAAACTGGTGGATTGTGACCATTGGAGGAGCAAAATGTGGACAATCTGGACACGCAGTGGTACATTAATACCCCAACCCTTATCTCTTCTTCTTTGATGATCCAATGCATGGTGGAACTTCTCCCAAACCAGAGTTTTCTGTAGTCTATCAGGACGTTCTTCAGGACTAAACTCCTCAAACTAACTAGGTTGAGTGATCTCCTGCCCCTCTTAGGTATGGATTGAGTCATTGATTTCATACTCATCTCCTAAAACGCGTATATATGGCATCAATGGAGTCAAAACTCCAGAAGAGTTTGCTACATGCACAACTAGATAAGGAGCCGGGATTGGTACCAAAGGATGACTGATAAAAATGGTGTAAGCCAGTAGAGAGATAATTGTAAGAAACCCAATAAAGAAGAAACAATTCCCCGGCAACCAGATAGACTGCTTCACGGGACCATTGGATTGGAAATATCTGAAGTTTTCTGGAATTTTGATGTAAGCTTAACACTATAGACGAAGCTATATGGAAATGAGAAATCAGTGCCTGGACTATTCATTAATGATTAGTAGGTGGTTTTGGCAGTAACCCAGGACCCACATCCTTTTAGGGGGCCAATGGTCACCTAAATCACCACCAATTTTATACTAAGAAGAGCCTTCACTCATATACCCATATACACAAGAGACATCTCAGGACCTTCGAAGTCCTCCAACACATTCTCCATTCCCCAGCAACTGCTTCTAGAACCAGATGAGGAGGGGCCAAATATTCCACACAGCCCGGATCCATGGCAGTCTTTATCTGCCCCGGACATATTCTATGCCGAAAAGGTGGGTGAAATGAGGATGGTAGAGAACAAATTTGTGAAAGCATCACATGCTTCTTTAGTGAATACCTAATCCATTCTACTGGTGGTCTTTCTCGCAATATCCGAGCCTGACCACCCTACATGCATACCCTTACACCACCCACGATCCAACTCACCCCAACAGTTTGCTCTAGATCCGTGTTCTCACCTTTCTAATGCTGTGACCCCGCAATACAGTTCCTCATGCTGTGGTGACCCAAAACCATGCAACTCGCAGTAAAACACAGTAAATTCGGCTTTCCGATCCGGCTTTAGGTCGAACCCCCGTTTTTGGTCGTTGATCCCCCCGCGCTGGGGTCCCGACCCACAGTTGAGACCACTGCCTAGATGTCTTAATGGAGAAATTTAACAAAACAACCATAATGCACTTCAATGACCGTCAACTGAAAGGTCTTTCCGTGACTGTCCAGCAGTCATTATCTCTAACTAAAGGTCCCTACCCAAAGTAGGCCCTGAGAAACAGATTAAATTCATTTGATAAACGATGTCAAATGAGGGGAGATCATGCCGAACATTATGTTGGATGCATAGTTTATAGAATAGAAAATCTCATGACTAAGAATTATTTGATCAGGTTGTTTTGAATCGGTCATCTTGTGACGCACCTATGCATCGAGACACAACCCGGCCAGAGAAAATGGCTTTCATTGTCTCATTGTCCTTCAATTAGTTCCCTAATTTGTGTAAGAAGATGAGGAAGAAGAAGAATCCCTCCATCAATTTTCCTTCCTGTTTCCTTCCTTTTTTATGGTCCGGTTTACAGCAGTGAAATATCGCAGGATCGGGTCAATATATTGTTCAAAGAAGGAAGAAGAACCGACAATGACAAGAAACTGATTCCAATTTCACAAAGGTAAGAACACAATGTTTGAATGTAACAATAGAAATGACAGTAATATTATTACATAACCGGTAAGCACCCAGTGCTAATGAAGACCAGACATCGACGCACTCATCGGGTCAATCGTATCCTTTAGGCAAATGATGGCAAACCTTTTAGAGACCAAGTGCCCAAACTACAACAAAGACCCACTTATTTATCGCAAGTCCATCACAGAAATTTAGTTGTGATTTTATACTCCCTTCTCTGTCACGTTTTCATTGATCATCCAGCACCCTGATGACAACCAATAAAAGCAGAAATATCCCAGGTGCA
Organism: Engystomops pustulosus; assembly: GCA_019512145.1. Classification (NCBI taxonomy): domain Eukaryota; kingdom Metazoa; phylum Chordata; class Amphibia; order Anura; family Leptodactylidae; genus Engystomops; species Engystomops pustulosus. The sequence goes on along the minus strand of WNYA01000156.1, from coordinate 176,342 downwards.
GCTGTCAGTCCTTACAAATAGATCTGTGCACAGCAAGTCCTGGGCTGTCGGGACTCGGAAGTATACCTGGAGTCCTCTCTGAGATGGACTGGTGCCCACAGAAGGGCCTGTGTGAGTGCCACCTCTGCACCAGTGCCATAGGTTAGCCATCCACTGCTTTAGGGGGTCGTTATTTTGCAGACACAAAATTCTGCCTGCTGGGAACGCTTTGTATTGTGCCTTGTATAGGGCCGATGCCATGTACCCAGCTGACCCGCAGTGCCAGGGGCCCAGAACTCCAAAGGGCCCACCACGACGATGGACCAGAAACAGTGGCACCACGTAACAACAGCCATATTACTGTGCCATCCCGGGGGCGAAGTATAATTCAGACATCCCATCCACTCCCACCTGACGCAGCTGACTGGGCCACGCCTAACGTCAGGGCGCCTGCGCGCCTCATGTCCGGCCTGGCACAGTCCGCACGCCTCTCCTTCCTGACCCTGCTGCCACCATGTCCCAACCGAGTCCATCCATCTGGGGTAAGTATAATTGCTACATATGCAAATGCATGTATATGTGTTTATGTGTATATGTGTTGTATATGTTTTTTGTGTTTATATATGCTGTTGTATGTGTTGTGTATATATTGGATGTGTGTGTATATATGCTGTATCTGTGTGGTGGTTTACTGGATGCGTGTGTACATATGCTGTATTTTTGTGCTATGTGTTGAATATCCTGGGTGTGTGGTTATACCTTGTGCTTATGTGAGTGTGTATATATTGGATGTGTTGTTATATGCACATATACTGGATTGGGTTTGTTGTATATACGGATGCATGTGTGTATACTGTATAAATTGGACGTGTGTGTGGTATTTATGCTGTATATCGTGTGGCAGGTTTATTTTGTAAATTGATGGGTATATACTGCTGTGTGTATAAATGTAGGAATCTGTAGACCTGTGTATGAGTGTAAGAAATGATAGTGATTGTGTAAAACATGCATGTGTTTTTGAGGGAAGGTCTGCTATGGAGCCTCTGATCAAAAAATTAATTACATCAGCGACGGCATCCTTGTCGCCGTTGTACTGAATTGTCTTTTCTTATGTCCGAGCTCAGGTGACAGGTCATGCCGCCGCAGGAGGCTCTATCCCCAGGGCCCACTGAAACCTGGAGCCGGCCCTGGTCTTGTATTAATTTGATGGGATGATTTGAGCCTATAATTTAGTAAATCTATGAAACTACACCTGATTTCCCTTGGTCATGCCTTGGTTATCATACCCGCCAGCTGGTTACTTTTGAAAGAGACTTTTGTCTGTATCTAAAGTAGGCTGATGGGAATCAGGAATGCTGGGGGAGAGGGGGTTACCGATCGCCACTGATATCCACATCAGGCCCCCCCTTCAGACCTCTTACTCACCTGCTTCGCCCTCCACCTTCTGACCTTATTGTCTCTTGGCTCATCAGTAGAATATTGGAGTAGAGGAGGCAGTGGCTCCTCCCTGTCAACCGTTGGCCTCTTTTAGTATAGCGGCTCAACTGTGGTATCAAGTTGACAGCGCACACCTGCTACAACCCGGGTCCATGCACCTAACCGTATAATGGGGGGCCATGATTTTAGCCGCAGGAGACCCCAAAGAGGGTATTGTTCATGGTCATATTGTGGTGAGCACACAATGGGGCACATTTACTTATCCGGTCCGCGGAGTTCATTTATTGCAGGATTGTCCGCCGATAATGCACATCTGCCGTGATTCACTAAGACGTGCTACCGATATCCTGCATGTGTCGCTCCCCCCCCCGCTCAGTTCCACCGGAGGTTCACCTTCTTCTTCTGGTGCATGTAATGTCATTGTTTTGTGACCACAATTTGGATCTAATCCCGCACTCAGTCCGAATCCTTTCGGATCGTCCAAAGGCTCACCCTGGATTTCTGTCGCACGGAAGCAAGCGCGCAATGCCACAATCCGTCGCTGTGTGATACAATCCCAGCGCAAGCCCCTGTTAAATACCTGTCAAAGCTGCGCAAATCCCAAAAACCATAAAACAGTCTGACGAAAGTGCGATCCGTGACCTTTAGTAAATAGACCCAGTGTCTCACTGCACCATCTCCGAAACGGACATTATGGCCGTCTGGCTCATTTGAAGATGGGAGAAGTGATTGGCTTTCCCTCTATCATCTAGACCAGCCAGAATGGCCAGTAAACTTTCCCCATGAGGCCTGAGGCTGAGGCTAGTATTTTGCTCAGCATCCTTTGTATACCAACAAGGGATATACCAGCTGGTGAGAGGTAGGACTGGGTAGAACACACCACCTCTCGAACTGCATCTCAGACCATCTCAATAGCTACTCTGTTCATCTTCTGCTGTTGTGTCTAACATGTCCAATCAAGGGGTAGGTGAGAGAAGACATGTTGGATAAACCTGAACACCCCAGAAGAGAATCCGTCCCCCACACCCACCTTTCACCTATGATGAGACATAACAGTAAGTTTACTAGGAGGATATACATATGATTATCCTCTGGTAGCACTTGGTAGTCTAATCTATTAATAACGTGAGTGGTATGACTCCTTCAGCGTCGTATTACACGATGGTTAAGTGCAGGAACAATCTGCCGGTCTCACGCATTGTTCAGGCACCCGATTCTCATCATTACTGGATACATGGGGCAGTTTACTTTCCCGGGTCCCGATTCGCGATCCAGCGGCGCGTTCTCGCGGTGGATTCGGGTCCGGCCGGTTTGTTAAGGCGTTCCTCCGACGTCCACCAGGTGCGGCTGCTGCGCTCTGAGTTCCCTCCGGAACGCGCTGGAATACAACGAGCCGGCCCTTAATAAGTAAGATATCTTTCTATCTATCTATCTATCTATCTATCTATCTATCTATCTCATATCTATCTATCTATCTATCTATCTCATATCTATCTATCTATCTATCATCTATCTTTCTATCTATCTCCTATCTATCTATCTATCTATCTATCTATCATCTCTATCCCATATCTATCTCATATCTATCTATCTCATATATATCTATCTATCTATCTATCTCATATCTATCTATCTATCTATCTATCTATCTATCTATCTATCTCATATCTATCTATCTATCTAGCTCATATCTTTCTATCTATCTATCTATCTATCTTATATCTATCTATCTATCTCATATCTTTCTATCTATCTATCTATCTCATGTCTATCTATCTTTCTATCTCATATCTATCTATCTATCTATCTATCTATCTCTTATCTACCTAATTATCTATTAGCTCTACCTGTCCTATCTACTTACTCTATCTCATATCTATCTATTTTTCTTTTTTTCAATCCATCTATTTACTCCTCTAATATTAATCTATTTAATATCTACCATGCAACTATCTCTAACCTTTCTATAAATTCAATTAGGTATTTCATTCTATCTATCTCATACTATCTACTATCTATCTATCTATCTATCTTCTATCTATCTCTCATATCTATCTATCTATCTATCTATCTAATCTATCTATCTATTATCTATATCTATCATCTATCTCTATATCTATCTAGCTATCTATCTTCTATCTATCTCATATCTATCTATCTCATCTATCTATCTACTATCTATCTATCTAT
>WNYA01000156.1:0-172658 GCA_019512145.1 Engystomops pustulosus | reverse complement strand
TATCTATCTATCTTATATCTATCTATCTATCTCATATCTATCTCATAGCTATCTCCTATCTATCTATCTATCTATCTCATATCTATCTCCTATCTATCTATCTATCTATCTATCTATCTATCTATCTCATATCTATCTATCTATCTATCTATCTATCTAGCTCATACCTGTCTATCTATCTCATATCTATCTATTTTTTTCTTTTTTTCAATCCATCTATTTACTCCTCTAATATTAATCTATTTAATATCTACCATGCAACTATCTCTAACTTTCTATTAAATTCAATTAGGTATTTCATTCTATCTATCTCATATCTATCTATCTATCTATCTATCTATCTATCTATCTATCTCATATCTATCTATCTATCTATCTATCTCATATCTATCTCATATCTATCTATCTATCTATCTCATATCTATCTATCTATCTATCTATCTATCTAATATCTATATATCTATCTATCTATCTCATATCTTCATATCTATCTATCTATCTATCTATCTCATATCTATCTATCTATCTATCTATCTATCTATCTATCTATCTATCTATCTATCTCATATCTATCTATCTATCTATCTATCTATCTATCTATCTATCTATCTATCTATCTATCTATCTATCTATCATCTGTCCAACAATTCTTCTTTATCTTCCCATATATTTCATCTCTCTCCCATCTGGAGTCTCACTTACCGGCTTTCGTATCTCGGAGGTGAGTTTGTAGGAGAAGGAGCCTCAGGTAATGTACATGAAGCGGATCAGGACGTTGTATTTATTAGGCAGAGAGACGGAAGATTTCCTGTTGACTTTTTTTCTCTAATCAAACATCCAGCTCCATTGTAATAACAGAATGTTATATAAGACGAGATACATGTTACACGTTTACAAGAATGTATGACTACATGTAAACAATAGGCTTAAGGAATGCGATCGCCCCGCGGCCCATGTCCTGAAGTAATAGTAATTATTGTCTTTCTATTGTGTACAGTCTATGTCCTGAAGTAATAGTAATTATTGTCTTTCTATTGTGTACAGTCTACACCTCAATATACAGGAAGATGGCGCCATATTGTCCTAGTGGCTTAACACATCCGAACTCGTCACGACTGCTTCGTCCCATGAATAAAAGCTCCTTGGATCCGTGCGACAGACATGTCCTTTTAAAAGTCCGCGGTTTGTCCGAATCCGTTGGGTTGTCCGACACCAATCCCCCACGATTTCCGTCACTGCCAGCCGGCGCCATGCGCCACAATCCTAGCGTCGTCGTCAAAAACCCGGGTCAATCAGGGCAAAAGACAAATATTCGGGAACCCGACGAAAGTGCATGCTTGGGCCCCTATTAAATGAGCCCCATGTCTGTTGCTGGGTTAAATACCAACACCTCACACTCCAGCTCTAATTTTGCAACATGTCACATATGAGACTCTGAGCTTTTTCTTGGTTGACTATAGCACGAGTATAAGACACTTATGTGGAGGTCACATGGATAGAGAAAGAGATAAACGGAGAGAACAGACTGAGAGAGATACAGACAAATGGGGTAGAGACGTGCGTACAAAGAGACAGACAGACAAGATAACAGACGAGGGAGACCAAAGATGGACAATAGGCAGACAGAGAGAGACAGTCCCAGACACAGACAGACAAACGTGAGACGACAGACACAGAGACAGTCAGAGAAAGATATCTAGAGAGATAACAAACAGAGGAGACAGAGGAACAGACTGATAGTGACAGTACAAGAGATAGAAACAGACAGGCAAGAAAGACAGGCAGAGAAAGACAGAAGCAGTGACAGGAAGACAGAGAGACTGACAGAAGCTATGGATAGACAGAGAGAAACACAGAGACTAAGATACAGACAGAGTGAGGGAACATAGAGAGAGACAGGCAGACAGGAAGAGACAGAATAGTCAGAGAGAGAATGCAGAGAGATAGATATATCTATGAGAGGAGATAATAGATATAAAAACATTTTGTTTTCCCATTATATTAGTTTAAAGCAAGTGACCACACAGGCGCTTCTGAGCCCTGGCCCAATGACTACTATTAATTTCTCACTCCCGAAGCATGGGTGTATCCAAGGACAGCTGTCCCCTATCCTATTAATTGGGAAACTTATCTTCACATGGGTATTTTTTTGTTAATCATATGCAATTGAAAAGAAGTATGCATATGGTACATGATTCAATTAAATGGAATGTCCTGATGAGAATATTCCCTTTAACCCCCTATGTGGTGCTGTTAGGTAGTAAAATTTTAAAAATGAACCCTGAGTGCAAGTAAACTGAGCTATAGACCAGAAGTCCTCAATGACTTTTCAAAGGTTGACTTGGGGATACAGTGAAAGATTGAATTGGGCACCTGAGATAACAAAGGATTTAATGTGTTATGCCAGGAGCACCAGAGGTCTGCAGCAGGCCGTTCTTATTTATCTACATTGGAATGGGCACGAATTAAAGATGTAGCTATGTATAGAAATATTTTTTAATTACTACCTTTTGTTACAATCACTTTTTTGACTCGATGAAATGGACAGGAGTATAAGTATTCTGATTGTAAGGTTTGATTCATATAGAAGAAAGATGAGGCATTTCATGTGGCCTTTAGTGGACAGGAAGTTCCCTCTGACACAACGGAAATGCTCCCCTCCCTTCTAACAGCGGGGACAGTCCCTCTCACACTCACACTACAGGTTACATGCAACTCTGTGATGTGTTCAGACATTATTTAACTTACGACCCTTGCAACAGGAATATAATTGGGTGAACGAAAGTAACTGTCAGTAGAGTGGAATTTTTTTGGACAAAAAGCCTCATGAATTGTATTATATGCAGAAAATACTGATATATGTGTAACGGGTCACACAAAGCACAGGGAAGCCTGGGTATGGAGATCTAGGAGGGGTTCCGGCAGGCAGTGAAGGGAGGTGCCGGATTAAAGAGGAAGCCAGATTATCAGAAGCCAATCAGGAGGACACTGGCCCTTTAAAGGAAACCTACCATTTCAAATGTAGGTGGACATGGATCGCAGAGCACCCGTGACATTATATAGATGTATCTACATCTGTCTGTATCTCTCTTTCCCCTCTATATTTGTGTACCAATATCATATGCCTTTAATAAAGAAGATTGCTAATGAAGCTTTTAGGCTCAAAAACTCACTCCTCACTTACCATATGGTATGTTGCTGCTTGTGTTACCAGGGCCCTGAGACTGTCCCTGATGGGGATAAGGCGATAAAGGGGAAATAGACTGCATGCCGTGTAGTGGGCCTGTGCACTGCCTACTGCCTGCGCCTGGTGCAATCTATGGAGCAATTCTATGCCAGGTCAGACATAGAAGAGCCCCGGCGGCACAGCTCATGCTGTGGTGCGCTGCCACCGCTGGGTTTATGGGCTGAACCCTCCTGATAAGTCCAGTGCAGGCCGGATAACACCAAAAATTCAACAAATTCAAATATACATAAGGTATAATACAAAATACCCCCCAAAAATGTGAACCCTCGTACTACGCTGACAACATGAATATGTCAGTGGTCGAGGGATATTCCTCATCACTGCTGATTGGCCCTGTAGGTGTCATTGTACTCTTATAGATTGAGAAGAACACTGCATTCATCTTGCTATAGACAGCAATGGTCAGACTAACTGGCAACCAGGTTGACATCAAACCACCAATGTCTTCCAGTTGAGCTTGAATGGTTGACAGAACATTTTTCTCTCTTCTGAGTTTTCCTTATTTGCATACTTTTTTCCCTCCAAGGCATCAACTGTAATACTCCATAGTCAACTGCATCTCGTCAATAAGAACCTCAAACTTTTCACTTATTTTCACCTAATAAGTATGAAAGTTGCCGACGTTCGGCCTTCAACTTACCATACGTCCACCTCTTCCGAGGAAATATCCACTGCTCTCCCAGTCTCTCTCGTTTCGTAAACTCCTTCGTTTTTTCACATTGTCGGAGAAGGCAAATAGCTTTGACCTTAAATGAGGACATTAACAACACATAAGACCAGTGCGGGATCAGAGCAATACTGGAGACATAAAGGGTTGAGCAGGAATTATCATCATGGTCAATCTACAGATTACAGATTGAGTTGGGTTTGCCAATATGGGTCCCTTGTACTCATGGCTGGTCATTGGCATGTGGTGTGGGCTCTCCGCTGATTTATAATCAGGCTGTTCTTAAGTTAATTTGTATGTAAGTCCATCCAAATTTTTTTTTTGGTCTTTCTGACAATTAGATTTTAAAAATGTCGGGTTCTCATCAGAACAGGATTAACAATAAAGCTTCATTGGACACCTTTCATAATGGTTGTAGCGTTTTATTGTAGGGTTGTTTGTAACTAGGGGTTGTCTGTAAGTTGGGTATTCTTAAGTAGGACAACCTGTAATGCCTTGACAAATTCCTCAAAAGTTTTTTTTCTTACAGTGTATTTGCTAGGGCCATTAATATTTAGGGTCACAGGACTGGTGTAGAGCTGTTACCCCTACATGATGTTCCAGTCCACTGATGAGCAGGTTCAGTCCAGCTCTATTCAGAACCTAAAGAACCGTGGTGCCCCATCACTTCATTCTAACGGATAAGTGATGGTCCTAAGTTAGGACATCACTGAATATATTAGTAATATTTTAGCATTATACAACTACTTCTAGCGTTCATTCTTGTGCCTTCTCTTTAAGGATGCCGTTTGCAGTAGTACATGGTAATTGTTTGCCATTTGTCTTTGAGAGAGATAACAGGGTCACAGTCACTAAATGGGCAGAAATAATAAGAGATGGGGCAGAAAACAGTGATTCAATGTACACATGGCACCGATTGTTGGTAACCTCAATAGTGTCTTTAACATCAAATACGAAGACAAATACTGCAAGAACTGTTCGATACATTTGTATATCAATCGAAACTTCTACCTACTGTAAAACTGCTGCGCACAAGCTTTCCCCCATGTTGTATTCCTACGGATACAGGTGCCACAAAGGTTTGTCATTTTACCAAATCACCCAAGATTTATAGTCACTTCTACCACAGTTATTTAACCAGACGTTCCTTTTTTGTCTAGGTCAAACCTCTGTTTGGCTGTAAGGCAACTGGCTGCAACCATCCTCCCCCTCTGATTTGCATACAAGAAACCCATGAACAATAGAGCTGCTTTTCAGATGGATTACACCCTATTTAAATTAACCATCTTCTATATGTGTTCATAGTTACATTTTTTTTCTTTATAAAACCAAACTTTATCTGGCATGTAAACAACAGGTGGAGCAGGAGTCCTTTTTATCCTATTTGCCCAAACAGGTAACCAGGAAACACTAGAGCTCTTGAAAATAAATCATGACCTGTTTATCCATGTGGTCTCCTAATATGTTTTTTCTATTTATGAGCCAAATATCTTCTGGCTGAGACAACTGGATGGCAGAAGTCCTCCACCACTTTTGTATCTGTAATAGGAAAGAAACACTAAGGGTTTCTTCAACTAAATCACCCCACCTCAAACATCTACTGAATACAAATGAAAAGGTGTATCCAGAAAATCCTTGTAATACAGCTTTGGGTTGACGGTGTGACACAGACAGATCCTTTCCCCTCTCTACCTGATGACCTTACGTACTCTAGATCAGGGATGGCGAACCTTTTGGAGTCAGAGTGCCCAAGCTACTACCAAAACCCATTTATATTCGCAAAGTGGCACCGTGACATTTTAGAAGTAACTATTTGATCCCTGCTGTATCACAGGTTTTATCGTATTGGCGTCTTGATTTCACCAATACAATAGAAGGATGATGGATTAATTGTATTGTAGCTTTCCCTCCAGTTTCCCCTGAAGAGGAATATCAGGGGACCCAGAGAGGAGCTCCCAATGACAATCCATCTCTAGTCACACCTTCTCGCTCCCTGTAGTCCCGGCAGCTGAGATGTGTTCGTTTAAATAGCCGCTGAGCATGGCACATTCTGTCGTATGGATCACGAGAAAGCCTGAGTCCTGTCTGGCAACTCTGTGTTGGGGTAAGGCCTAGTGCCCACAGAAAGGGCTCCGAGTGCCACCTCTGGCACCCTTGCCATAGGTTTCGCCACCACTTGCTCTAGATGTAAGGGACCCTGGTCAATGTTCCCTTCCTGCACCAAAGTGAAAACACACAGACGAAGATGACAGTACAAACATGGAAGAGTAGTCTCCAAGGTGAATCAAACTAAGAGGGCAAACACAGTACATAATCACAAGGCAGAAGGGTAGTCAAAACACCAGAATACTGAATACATATACCACAGTTGTCTACAAAACTAATCTACAGTCAGAACGAAACTAATTGCGGCCAGATGATTATGGAACCGGAGAACCAGCTCGAGGGATGATTGGAGTGGAATCAGATTGGATGAATCCGAGCAGAACTGCAGTAAATATTAGGGTTTAGTTCAAACTAAGAAAATACTCACTGGTCCTCGACCATAAGGAATATCATTGTCTTCAGAGCTGGAAGCACAGCATCTTCTCATTATTGGGCATGAGAAGATGACGACAATCCCCCCTGTGAATACGCAGTTTGTTCACATGTGTCAGAATCAGGTCTACATAGGGGAGCACATGTTGATGCCAGATATGTACCACACACACCTGTATTAGCATCGAACAGCAACTTGGAAAAATACAGCTTCATCTCTCTGTAAAACAAACAACAGGGGGAGATTTATTCACACCATTTTTCCCCTGTCTCCGAAATATGTCATACTGCGACATTGCTTTTCATCACTGTTGCTGCATTTTTGATGCATTTATCCTGCAAAAATACTCCAGCCGATGGGTGCCCAAAGACCAAAGTACAGCGGTAATCCACCAGGTATGAGCTGCACAGTAAGGCTTTGATTAACATCTGTGTAAGTATAACTGTCCCATGTATATAGCGAGAGTCCCCTGACGGCTTACAAATTATAGCAACCATCTGACAAGTTGTTACATGCGGACACTCCCTTTAAGAACAGAACTACTAAGATTATTAGTTGCTGTCGCTATAGAAATTGTTAGAATCTCCAGTTCAATTAGGGTTACACCATTGTAATACCATTCCTAACCACATGGTGCGCTGTGTATGAAAGAAGGAAGGGATAAGGGCCATGGGGGGATAGAAATATCTCTCACAGTAACAACATTTTCGAAAAAGAATCTATCTATCTATCATATCTCTATCTATCTATCTATCTATCTATCTACTTCTATCTATTATCTATCTATCTTCTATCTATCTATCTATCTATCTATCTACTATCTCATATCTATCTTTCTATCTATCTCCATCTTCTATCTATCTATCTATCTATCTATCTCTATCTATCCTCATATCTATCTATCTATCTATCTATCTATCTATCTCATATCTATCTTTCTATCTATCTCCTATCTATCTATCTACACTTCTATCTATCTATCCATATCTATCTATCTATCTACTCAATCTATCTATCTATCATCTATCTCATATCTATCTGATCTATCTATCATCTTCTTTCTATCTATCTCCTATCTATCTATCTATCTATCTATCTATCATCTCTATCCCATATCTATCTCATATCTATCTATCTCATATATATCTATCTATCTATCTATCTCATATCTATCTATCTATCTATCTATCTATCTATCTATCTATCTCATATCTATCTATCTATCTAGCTCATATTCTTTCTATCTATCTATCTATCTATCTATATCTATCTATCTATCTCATATCTTTCTATCTATCTATCTATCCATGTCTATCTATCTTTCTATCTCATATCTATCTATCTATCATCTATCTATCTATCTATCTCCTATCTATCTATCTATCTATCTATCTATCTATCTATCTCTATCTATCTATCTATCTATCTATCTATCTAGCTCATACCTGTCTATCTATCTCATATCTATCTATTTTTTTCTTTTTTTCAATCCATCTATTTACGCCTCTAATATTAATCTATTTAATATCTACCATGCAACTATCTCTAACTTTCTATTAAATTCAAGGTATTTCATTCTATCTAATCTCATATCTATCTATCTATCTATCTATCTATCTATCTATCTATCTCATATCTATCTATCTTCTATCTATCTATCTATCTATCTATCTATCTATCTCATATCTATCTATCTCATCTATCTATCTATCTATCTATCTATCTCATATCTATCTATCTATCTATCTATCTATCTATCTATTACTATCTATCATCTATCTATCATCTATCTTTCTATCTATCTCCTATCTATCTATCTATCTATCTATCTCATATCTATCTATCTACTATCTATCTATCATCTATCTATCTCATATCTACTCATATCTATCTATCTATCTATCTATCTATCTATCTATCTATCTATCTATCATCTCATTCTATCTATCTCATATCTATCTATCTATCTATCTATCTCTATCTCATATCATCTCTCTCTATCTATCTCATCCTATCTATCTATCTATCTATCTATCTATCTATCTATTTCTATCTATCTCATATCTATCTATCTATCTATCTATCTATCTATCTATCTATCTATCTATCTATCTATCTATCTATCTATCTCGTCCAACAATTCTTCTTTATCTTCCCATATTTTTAATTTCTCTCCCTCTTGAGTCTCACTTACCAGGCTTTCGTATCTCGGAGGTGAGTTGTGTAGGAGAAGGAGCCTCATTAATGTACATGAAGCGGATCAGGACGTTGTATTTATTAGGCAGAGACGGAAGATTTCCTGTTGCTTTTTTTCTCTAATCAAACATCCAGCTCCATGTAAACCAAATGTTATATAAGACGAGATACATGTTACACGTTTTACAAGAATGTATGACTACATGTAAAACTAGTGCTAAAGAGAATGCGATCCGCCCCGCGGCCGATGTCCTGAAGTAAGTAAATTATTGTCTTTCTATTGTGTACAGTCTACACCTCAATTACAAGGAAGAATAGGAAGATGGCGCCATATTGTCCTAGTGGCTTAACACATCCGAACTCGGAGTGTTCCATCTTCCTGGTTTACATATGTAAAACCCTCCAAGCTGTATATAGTGCTATGAACTTGGCCAGGCTACTTCCTCTTCAGGTGGACCTAGAGTAGAGGAAGTCTATGGTTGAGAGACATTGGTGGGTTCCACCATGGGTCAGTCAAAGCTAGTGGAAGGTCAGAGCAAGTTCTAACAAAGTTGAAGGTCGGGGCAGACAGGGAGCACAGATTTGTAGCAAGGCTTCACATGGGACATGAGTAACCAATGTAAAGGTTGGATCAAGCCAAAACCAGGATCAGTCAGCAGGCCGGAGTACTTTCAGATGCAGGAATGTTTATTGGGAACCAAGGGCAGGTTCTGTTTGAAGGATTTGAGGATGAACGAGACACACTTTATATATGTGCAGATGAGACTGCAGGTGCCTACAGTCCAGGAACAGGTGAGGAGGTCCAGAGATATAGTCAAGTTGGGAGGAGAGGGAAGGGTGGCAGGCACCGTAGGGAAACTGGTGGATGTGACCATTGGGAGGCTGTACCTATCTATCTTCATATCTACTCTTTTTTGTTTCTTTTTTATCCAAATCTCTCTATGTACGCCTCTAAATATTAATCTATTTAATTCTACCATGCAACTATCTCTAACTTTCTATTAAATTCAATATGAGGTATTTCATTCTATCTAATCTCTATCTATCTATCTATCTATCTATCTATCTATCTATCTATCTCATATCATCTATCTTCTATCTAGTCTATCTATCTATCTATCTATCTATCTCATTATCTATCTATCTCATATCTATTATCTATCTATCTACATCTATCTACTCATATCTATCTACTATCTATCTATCCTACTATCTATCTATCTCATCTATCTACTCTATCTTCTCTTCTATCTCCTATCTATCTATCTATCTATCTACTCCATATCTCATCTATCTACATATCTATCTATCTCTCTATCTCATTCTATCTCATCTCTATCTATTATCTATCTATCTATCTATCTATCTCTATCTATCATCTCAGCTATCTATCTCATATCTATCTATCTATCTATCTATCTATCTATTCTATCTATCATCTCTAGCTCTATCTATCTCTATCCTATCCTATCTATCTAAACTCTATCCTAATCTATCTATCTATCTATCCTCATCATCTATCTATCTATCTATCTATCTATCTATCTATCTATCTATCTATCTTATCTATCTATCTATGTCTATATCATCTTGTCAACAATTCTTCTTTATTCTTCCCATATATTTAATTTCTCTCCCATCTGGAGTCTCACTTACCGGCTTTCGTATCTCGGAGGTGAGTTTGTGAGGAAAGGAGCGCCTCGGTAATGTACATGAAGCGGATCCAGGACGTTGTATTATTAGGAAGGAGACGGAAAGATTTCCTGTTGACTTTTTTTCTCTAATCAAACATCCAGCTCCATTGTAATACCAAATGTTTATAAGACGAGATACATGTTACACGTTTTACAAGAATGTATGACTACATGTAAACACTGGCTAGGAATTCGATCGCCCCCCGCGGCCATGTCCTGAAGTAATAGTAATTATGTCTTTCTATTGTGTACAGTCTACACCTCAATATACAGGAAGATGGCGCCATATTGTCCTAGTGGCTTAACACATCCAACTCGGAGTGTTCCATCTTCCTGGTTTACATATGTAAAACCCTCCAAGCTGTATATAGTGCTATGAACTTGGCCAGGCTACTTCCTCTTCAGTGGACCTAGAGTAGAGGAAGTCTATGGTTGAGAGACAGTTTTGGGTTCCACCATGGGTCAGTCAAAGCTAGTGGAAGGTCAGAGCAATTCTAACAAATTTGAACGGTCCGGGGCCAGACAGGGGCCAGATTTGTAGCAAGGCTTCACATGGGACATGAGTAACCAATGTAAAGGTTGGATCAACCAAAACAGCCGCAGATCAGTCGGCAGGCGGAGTAACTTTCAGATGCAGAATGTTATTGGGAACCAAGGGCAGGTTCTGTTTGAAGGATTTGAGGATGAACGAGACACACTTTATATATGATGAGATGAGACTGCAGGTGCCTACAGTCCAGGAACAGGTGAGGAGGTCCGAGATATAAGAAGTTCTTGGGAGGAGAGGGCAGGGTGGACAGGTGTTTGGCCAAGCTTCCCTGTGCAGAGCCTTGGTCCCCTTGAAAAATGCTCGAGTCTCCCATTGACTTCAATGGGGCTCGTTATTCGAAACGAGCACTCGAGCATCGGGAAAAGTTCGTCTCGAATAACGAGTACCCAAGCATTTTAGTGCTCGCTCATCTCTATTAAAGACTAAACATTAGATAGAAAGGCCTACAAACAAACAGCAACTTACCGATGCAGTAAGGTCCTGGCAGTGCATTAAGAAGGAGGGGTGGTGTATTAATCTGTCTACACCACAAAACTCGAGTAAGTTGCACCATATTTACTGAAGGTTTTAGGCAATTTTTAGGAAGCTTTCCAACTCCTCTAAAAAGGGGGCATGTCCTTGGTTAAAAAGGATACATGGAAAGTGGATGTGGTTGCACCAGAAAATTACTGTGCTCCAGAATTTTCAATATTGTGGTGCAGCAAACTAGACCAAGTAATAGGAGGTGAAAGTACAACAGTCCTATACTGCACCATATTAATTATCCAGCATCAGGCACGAGGATTAATATGGCACAGCAGAGATCTGTCTAGTTCTACTCTGTACTGGTCTAAAAACCGAAACATTAATACATTTACCTCATTGAAATAATGTACAGAACCAGGGTCGCATCTGCCATTTTCATCTCGCCTCAGGCGGCAGAATGCGGACCCTGTTAAAGAGAGGCATTTTGCCGCTCTAATGTGGATGATTCGGGCACACGTTGACGCCCAAATCATTCACCTGATAAATAAATCGCGCCTGTCTTTTTAAGACACAGGCACAATTTATATGCGAAGTGACGCAGCGCCTATCTGGCTGCTGGCGTCACTCCGTTCTCCCTAGGGACACAGGCGGATGATGACGACACGCCGCCTGTGTCACTCAGTGGAGCCGCGGGAAGACGATGATGGAAGAGCTGCAGGAAGAAGGGAGCTGCGCGCCGTGGGAGCACCTGCCTCGTGGTAAGTATAAGTTTTATTATTTTTCATGGACAATTATTATTTAAATCTGGCTAATAACGCTAATACTTATATGATGGGGTAGATGTGGGGGCTTCTATATACATGTATATGCAGCCAGAATCATTCTTTTATATAGGGGGGAGCTGTTTACATTTATATTGGGGCATACTGGTTTTATACTGGGGGGCTGTATACTTTTATATGGGGGAATATTCTGATTATATAGGGGGAGCTGTATATATTTATATGGAGGCAGATTGTGATTATACAGGGGGGAGTTGTATATATTTATATGGAGGCAGATTGTGATTATACAGGGGGGAGTTGTATATATTTATATAGAGGCAGATTGTGATAATACTGGGGGGAGTTGTATATATTTATATGGGGGCAGATTCTCATTATACAGGGGGAGCTGTATATAT
This sequence comes from Engystomops pustulosus, assembly GCA_019512145.1. Lineage (NCBI taxonomy): Eukaryota > Metazoa > Chordata > Amphibia > Anura > Leptodactylidae > Engystomops > Engystomops pustulosus. Next base: position 160,117 of record WNYA01000156.1, on the reverse strand, counting down.
TTATATGGGGCAGATTCTGATTATACAGGGGGAGCTGTATATATTTATATGGGGGCAGATTCTGATTCTACAGGGGGAGCTGTATATATGTGTGGCTGTATAAAACTGGGAGACTTTGAAATATAATAAAACTGGGGTGGGGAAATCTACCGTATATATGGGGCATGTAAATAATTAAACCAGGGGTTGTGCTATATGGGAGACTGTATATAGTCAAACTGAGGGGGATCTAAATATGGGGACAAGATATTAATTAAACTGGGAGGAAATATATGGGAACTGTATATTTAATTGGGGGGGGGGGTGAATAACTAGGCCTTTAAATATATGAGAGCAGGGCTTTATAAAAGTAAATTATTATATATACAGTATATATTCATTAATTAGGGGGTGCTATAAATTTACATTGGTCAGGGGGGCACTGTATAGAAAATCATATGTACCATAACGGTGGGATATATTAGTTATAGGATACAATACATTACTTTGCATCATGTAGACCAAATGTTAGGGGTCTGTATTAATAAATTGGGGGTGTTGTATATTGATTGGTGCTGTGCATGCTATAATTCCAGTAGAATATTTATATACAATGAAGGGATGTGTTATATGTGGGGTAGCGTGCGTTCAGTTGTGTTGTGAGGGGTATATATTATTTAGGAGCACAGTGTTGTTATCCAGGAGACTTTATACTGTAAGTGACTGTGGTATTTTTAGGGACGCCGGGTGGAGATGCTGCACGGAGCTGAAGATATCCGGCCGTCAACTCAGCAGCGATATGTCATGGATTGGAGAACCCGGAAAAAAAGTCCTCCTGATGGAAGAGATTGTCATGTATAAGGTACTAGATGCCACTAATGACTCCCAGGTCCTGCAGTCAGTCACACAGTGTCAGGGAGCTGCCTAGGGGGGATGTTACTTGTTAGTAAAGTTTTCAGCATTTACTGAACAGGAAGCGGGGGAGGGGGCAGCATTTTAATATTCGCCTCAGGCAGCAAATATGCTAGAATCGACCCTGTACAGAACCAAAATTAGAAAAATGTTGTCTGTCCAAATATTTATCAACCTAATTGTGTTAAATTACTGTCGCATCATTTGAATGTTACATCTCTCTATTGCTATAAAGTATGCATTTTACAAAGGGAGAAAAAAAAGTAAAATACTTCAACTAAAGAGAAACAATTTGCCAGAATCCCTTCTTTTTATGTTCTTGGGATTGATTTTATGGAAACTATGATTGCAACAACACATCTGCACATCTGAATAGGCACATTTGTCTTCACTGACAGTCAGCAGAAATCGAGACTCATCAGACCAGGCAACATTTTTCCAATCTTCTACTGTCCAATTTCGATGAGCTTGTGAAAATGGTAGCCTCAGTTTCCTGTTCTTAGCTGAAAGGGGTGGCACCCGGTGTGGTCTTCTGCTGCTGTAGCCCATCTGCCTCAAAGTTCGATGTACTGTGCGCTCAGAGATGCTCTTCTGCCTATCTTGGTTGTAAAGGGTGGCGATTTGAGTCACTGTTGCCTTTCTATCAGCTCGAACCAGTCTGCCCATTCTCCTCTGACCTCTGGCATCAACAAGGCATTTCCGCCCACAGAACTGCCGCTCACTGGATGTTTTTTCTTTTTCGGACCATTCTCTGTAAACCCTAGAGATGGTTGTGCGTGAAAATCCCAGTAGATCAGCAGTTTCTGAAATACTCAGACCAGCCCTTCTGGCACCAACAACCATGCCACGTTCAAAGGCACTCAAATCACCTTTCTTCCCCATACTGATGCTCGGTTTGAGGTGTACCTAATAAAGTGGCCGGTGAGTGTCTCACTTATAATCATACAATGACCACCTCCTCTTAAAGGGATCTTCACCTGCTCATTGCTAGAAAAGAAAGAATTTAAAAATATCTTAATAATACTAATAAACAAATACACATGGTCTAATGGATTGGAACTTGGTGTGGAATTGTGGAATTCTGTCAAATCTTTTTGATATTAATTTAATTGAAAGGAAGTTCCTGAGTACATAATGAACATTACAACCAGCCGAGGTCACTTCTGCAGTTTGTGGTACTTCTCTCAAAGAAAAACAAGTTTTACTACCCCATCTAGAGCCCCCGCCGTGGGGTTTACCCTTTAAATATCCCGAGCAGATAACTCCTGAGATCCTTCCTGTCTCGACCTAATGACTAATCTACAATACAGCTCAGGAACTTGTTTTGACTTGTCGAATGACATTAACCTGCACAGAAAACAACATCTTTTCAGCAGATGCAGGAGACGCCCAGTTTAGTAACATATAGATAAACCCAAATGGCCATCTCTTGTGGAATACATACCAGCCACCACTTGGAATACAAACCAGCACCACTTGTGGAGACCATACCCGCCACCACTTGTGGAGTCCATACCACCACCACTTGTGGAATAAACCAGCCACGCACTTGTGGATTCATACCATCCAACTCTTGTGGAATACACACCATCACATCTTATGGAACTCACAAGGCCATCTCTGTGGAATACATACACCACCACTTGTGGTATACCTACCAGTGACTCTTATGTGACAACACCGCCATCGCTTTTGGAATACCTACCACCAAATCCTTTGGAGTCCATACCAGTACCGCTTTGCACCCCGTGCCCATCTCTTGTGGAACACATACCAGCAAACTCTTGTAAGTCCATAGCAGACAACTCTCTTGAAGCGATATCGAGATAGCTTCTTGTTCATTTGTCCTAGCAGAATTTGTTTGTGGAGTATATATCATACATCTTTTTGTAAGGTTCATACCTACAGTTGATGGTTTTACAGCTGCTTCGGTAATACCAGTTAATATCACTCACCGGCTTTATTAGGTACACCATGCGCGTAACTGTTGCATCCCCTTTTGCCTTCAGAACGCCTCAATTCTTCTGGCATAGCTTCACCGAGGTGCTGGAAGTCATTCCTCAGAGATTTTGATTCCATATTGACATGATGGCCCATCACACAGTTGCCACAGAATTTGTCGGCTTTCACCCTCACATGATTCGAATCTCCCGTTCACCACTCCCAAAGATGCTCTATTTATTGAGATCTGGTGGACTGTGGAGGCCATTTTGAGTACGTGAACTCATTGTCATGTTCATGAAACCAGTCTGATATGATTCCAGCTTTATGCATGGCGCATTATCCTGCTGAAATAGCCATCCAGATGTACAGGGTACATTGTGGGCATCAATGGATTGACATGGTCAGCAACAATACTCGTAGGCTGTGCGTTGCAACGATGCTCAATTGGTACCAAGGCCCAAAAGTGCCAAGAAAAAATAATTCCCCACACATGACACCACCACCACCAGCCCGGAACGTTGATACAAGGCGGATGGATCCATGCTTTCATGTTGTTGACGCCAAGTTTTTGACCCTACATCCAATGTCACGCAGAATCGAGACTCATCCGACCAGGCAACATTTTTCCAATCTTCTACTGTCCAATTTCGATGAGCTTGTGAAAAATGGTAAGCTCAGGTTTTCCTTTTCTTCTTGAAAGGGGTGCACCCCGGTGTGGTCTTCTGGCTGCTGTGCCCATCTGCCCAAAGTTCGATTACTTTGCGCTCAGAGATTGCTCTTCTGCCTATCTTGGTTGTAAAGGGTGGCGATTGAGTCACTGTTTGCCTTTCTATCAGCTCGAACCATCGCCATTCTCCTCTGCCTCTGGCTCACAATGGCATTTCCGCCCACAGAACTGCCGCTCACTGGATTTTTTTTCTTTTCGGAACCGAAATTTTTCTCTGTAAACCCTAGAGGATGGTGTGCTGAAATCCAGTGATCAGCCCGTTTCTGAATACGCATGACCAGCCTTCTGGCACCAACAACCATGCCACGTTCAAAGGCACTCAAATCACCTTTCTTCCCTCATACTGATGCTCGTTTGAGGTTTGATCCTAATAAGTGGCCGGTTGAGTGTCTCACTTTATAATCATAACCAATGACCACCTCCCTTAAAGGGATCTTCACCTGCTCATTGCTAAAAAGAAGAATTTAAAATATCTTAATAATACTAATAAACAATTACAATGGTCTAATGGATTGGAACTTGGTGTGGAATTGTGGAATTCTGTCAAATCTTTTTGATATTAATTTAATTGAAAGGAAGTTCTAGACCTAAAGAACATTACAACCAGCCGAGGTCACTTGCATTTTGTGGTACTTCTCTACCAAGAAAAACAAGTTTTACTACCCCATCTAGAGGCCCCCCCGTGGGGTTTACCCTTTAAAGTTCCGATCAGATAACTCTGAGATCCTTCCTGTCTCGACCAATTACTACTCTACATACAGCTCAGGAACTTGTTTTGACTTGTCGAATGACATTAACCTGCACAGAAAACAACATCTTTTCAGCAGATGCAGGAGACGCCCAGTTTAGTAACATCAAGAAAAGATGCTGAGATCAGGAAGCGGCTGCAACGACACGCAAAGAAGTCAAAAAGGCAGGAAAAGAAATTACAAGTTCAAGACCTCGATGGGGCCAGAGGATAAAATGTCACTCAGAGTTCTCATCCATGAGGTTGAACTTCCAGCTGTTGAAAAGCATGTATTCAATCCTGTTCCATTCCATGTGGTCTCATGTTCCATGCGTGCCGATAGTGGGACTCAGTGTATGGTCATTTCTAAAAATAGATTTTAAAAAACATTTCCCTCTTGGCTCTTTGTGTTCAACATCTCTCAGGAGAACTGTGTTTTGCTTTATCGGGGAGGAAAATATGGGCAGGACATGGGTCGCACACAATGTAGCCGTGTCAACAATACATGTGAATATCTAAATGAAAGATGGACGCGTTAGTACTGGGTCCTTGCCAAAATGACAAAAAATAACAAAAAATTCCAAGTATTCAATGACACATTTCCCATAAATTAATTATATAATTTACAAAAATTATAATCCTCCCCATATTACAGTGGAGGACATGTTTAGGAGAGCTGAGTGCAATGGTGGAGAAGGGAGCCCTGGGCTGCACATGCGTTTGAAGGGGGCATGAGGGAGGTACAGAAAAGAAGGAAGCTACCATAAAAATTGGTAGGGTGGGATACAGAATTGGATGAAAAGGGGTGTGGGTGTGGAGTATGGAAAGGTAGACATAGGGGTCGCATAAGGTGAGGGATAGGGGAGATCTTAAAGGGAGGCATGACGAGGGGCTACAGCAAGAGGGCATAAGTTGGGATGGGCTACATAAACATAAAGTGGAGGACTTAAAGGTTATGTTAATCTCTGAAGTGGACAAAACAGAGGAGCAAGCAATTGAGGAGCATGCTCTCAGAATGCTCAAGAATATATCAATATTAAAGTAAAAATTAGTGCTCTGCTCCTAAAAAATGTCAAAATATGCAGAAGTGGTTCAGATAGTATGCTCATCACTCCACCATGGCTACGAGTAGAAGACTATCCAGGATATCTCCAGCATCCAAAGTCGTGATTCTACTGAAGATGTTTCTTCTTACCAGGGACGAGCAGACCCGTTCGAGTTCGGGTTCGACCGAGTTTGGTCAGACCCAGACCTGAAAGTTTGGTCCAGGTTTAGGTCCAGGTACCAGGTACACTGCCATTTTCCCAAGGATTGTTGCTCCTTGTAGGGGCTGGGTCAAAAGATAGGAAAACAAAGCATACATACCTGGCTCTGGCTCTCATGCAATACTTCTCGTCTTCAGTAGTGACAGCTCTGATGGAATTGGCGAGACTCTAGTGACCTTTTTCTCCAAACTCCTCATGCCATGAAACATTACTTATGACATTACCGGTTCACAGAGGCCACTGATTTTCCATAGTGGGTCCTTTGACCCTTTCAAGCTGCCAAAGACAGGAAGATTGGAGTTGGATAAATCTTTTTTAGCACCATTGCCCCATCTCCCATAGGGTTTTCCATGAATCCTGAAAATACACTTTCAGTTTTCGAGGGAGATACACTACTGCCAGTCTTGTATTGACTTAGGTGCCTTGGCTAATGGAACATGGGTGGGGGAAAGGTAGACATCTCTTTTATTTGCTATGTTTTTGGGGACTGTCCACTGGATAAAGCTTGGGGGGGGGGGGGGGGGGGGGGTGTGGGGGTTTTGTTTTTCTTGTTCTTTTTGTTTTTTTTTTTTTTTTGTTGTTTTTCTTTTATTTTATTTTTTTCTCCGCTGCTTCTTTCTCATTCTCTTTTTTCTTCCCTTTTTCTTCCTTTTTCCCTCCTCCCTCCCTCTTTCTCTCCTCCTTGCTCCTTGAAATGCATCGAGAGGCTACGCCGCTGCTCTTGTAGTAGCGTGGCCCAGTGACGCTCTGTTAATCACAGTTTGCCAGTCTTGATAAGCTCTTCTGTAGACATCTTGTAGACCCGTTTTAAGCTCGTTAATGATCATGGTGCCATCACGATATGTTCTCCTGTAGTCTGGGAAGGAGGGGTCTGGTATTTCCTCTTACTCTTATGTAGAATTGTTGTTTCTTTGCATATTAGTTTGGTATCTCTAAATGAGTTGTTCTGAAGGCGATACCAGGACATGGGGCTCGAGATTTGGTGACGCTAGAATTATGTGATGGTTATTTCCTATTCTGTAGATAATTAGCGAACAGAAGAGCTCATTGCAGCGGAGTTATTTAGATTTTGAGTTATTTTTGCTCTGGTGTTGACAATGCTTCCATAACATGGTAACAACCTCAAACGCTTCACATATATGGACATTTGGAATTGTTATTGTAATCCCGATTCTATTTCTGCTCAGCTCTGAGCAATAAATACAACATCTGAACATGTTAGTAATTTAAGTCACATGTAGTAGAAAAATCTTAGGTTTTGGCTCTGTTCTCCATTTGTTGCTCGTGTAGTGGTAGAGACAACCAGGAAACACCAGGCATTTAGACTTTTTCAGGTCAGTAGACACAGCCCAGGTGGAGCTGAGTCAAGAGATGTTTGACCAATACTATTATGGTCAAGAACAAGCCTTGATATGTGAAGTCAAGTTACAGGTGAAGGTCAGGGGGGTCACAGATACAAGGTCCGTAATAAGAACCAGAAATCGAGTCGATGGGGTCAAACAGGGAGTCATACAGCAGGAGATAAAAACTTCACAAGAGAACTCACAGGTCATGGAACCTTTCCTTTTTTTTCGTACAACACTTGCATTGATTGTCTGACGAGTCTGAAATCAAGTTCATTCGGTCTGTGGACTGCCGGGCCCTTAGATGTGCGTCACCTCTCAATCTTGATTCTCTGGAGTAAATAATGGTTGCTCGTATATAAATTGTCAAACAGATATCCCCTCAGCTTCTCAGACACATGCCACTGGGGCAATTTAAATGGAGAAAAGTCTCTGGCGTGGCCACAGTCCCAACGATACCGCCGACAGTCTAAGTAGTGGCCCAACTCTCCAGGGGCAGGGTGATCACGAGCTGACTTTCCAGGCGGTGCTTCAATCAATGTATATAAGAAGATATCCATACAATAAACATAGAAAGAGAGACGGCCTCACCGGTTCCAAAAAGCATGAAAGCGTCCTTTATTGGTGGGAAGCATGCAGGGGGGGGTAAACATACAGGTTCCGGCAACGGGGCACGTTTCACGCACTGTGGCGCTTTCTCAAGCCGATGATTCCTCGGCTTGAGGAAAGCGACCACAGTGCGGGAAAACGGCCCGTTGCCGGAACAGCTTCTGTTTACCCCCCTGCATGCTTCCCACCATAAAAGGACGCTTTTCATGCTTTGGAACCGTTGAGGCCGTCATTCTTTCTATTGTTTTAACATGCACACTTGGCTCCAACTTATGGAAAAGTATTGCCGAACACTAAGATGGCGTGCCTTACACAGCTTGAAAAGTAAGGATTGGACATGATGGGGACATTACTTATCGCCAATCCCAGCGCGCGCTCTCTGTCGAAGGCTTTAGGGTATTCCGGCGATTCACTAAGGTAGGTGCACCAATGTCCACAGGGTCGCTGCTGCGCTGAGTTCACATCCGATCCTGGGTGCAGGTAAGCACGTGTCAAGCGGACATTTTTTTTAAGAGAAAAAAAACCGCGTTTTTTCCGAATCCGTCGGGTTTCCGATGGCCACGCCCCCGATTTCCATTGCATGCATCCGGCGCCTATGCCCACAATCCTGATTGCGCCCCCCTGGCGCCATGGAACCCGGGGAAATTCGTCGCAAACGGTATTTCAGGAAAACCCGACAAAAAAGAGTGATTCGCGGCCTAGTAAATGACCCCGATGAAATCCAAATGTCTGATGCTTGTCTTCTTGCCAAAGCAGAAAACGAATGAAGAAAGTTATAGTGCAAATCTAATGTGCAAAAAAAAAAACAAATAGATGTTGTTAAAGAGATAAAAAAAAAATAAGAAAATACTGATATGTAAAAACGTATTCAAGAAATTTACCACAGAAAATTTCAGCATTTGTTATCCGTGGCCTCCTCCCCTTAACAATTATACTTCTAAAATTATGCTAATGGGACCACGAGGGCGTAACAGAGCCTCTTCACAGGCTGTTTTATTTTCTCCCCCTCCCCCTGCCCCCTCAGCACTCCCCCTTCCCTCTGTTGTTCCCATGTTGGCTCCTGCCACGAGGCTTCAGATATAGTAGGAGGGAGGAATATTACTTACACCAATTAGAATTATTACTAATCCTTTTATGCACTTTATAGACCTGCAATACCAAGAACCACAATAAACACCACTGTTTGTATAGAAATCTACTATCAAAAATCCATCATTATAAACCAGGGGCACTTACTTATAGTATCCAGGCACCGGGACTGTGGTAACCTGTACCGGCTGGTGGAAGCTTCATTTTGAAAATCACCCCTAGAGCCTTTCTGGTTCATTAGCATAATTATAAAGTTTGACTTTAGAAGGAAGGAGGCCATGGACAACACAGTTAAGAATTAACCACAGTATGTTTCATGGATCGTATAAATAATTGTCCTGTTTATCATAGTTTTGATGGTTGATTTCCTTACACTGTGCACTACACTATGGGGTTTGAAGGCGTTTGGTATTGCGGTTTTTTCCAGCTAGTTTTGCCTTAGTTTAAAAGTGCATAGAAAGGATGTGGTAATAATATTCATTGTAAAGTCACATTCCAAAATGTCTTTTGTTTCAGTTGCCATCATTTCCTAGACCTCTGCTGATGTCCGGGATACCACCCCTTGTCTTGCTCAGTATGGTAGTTTTTCGGTCCTTGACAGTTTCACACAGTGTATGACGGTGTGTGCATTGACCTGCTGATGTCGGCAGCTCCTGAACCTTCTAAGGAGATAAAACTCCCGAGTCTGACTTAATCTGCTCCCACCACATGGACAATCAGAGGCGCCAACATCGCAGCTGCATCATACAAACACTAAGGTCCGTTTTCTTATACGACCGTTTACTACTGCCTTTCTAGCTATGTAACCATTGCACATGTTATATTATGATGTGCTGTATTGTATTATGTATTATTGGTCTTATACTACAGTACTATATTACACTGTAGTAAGTCATTCCTGTATTATATTACACACAGTGGGGGCCATTTACTAAAGGCCCGATTCCGCGTTTTCCCCCCGACGTGTTACGCGAATATTCCGATTTGCGCCGATTTGGGTACCCGAATTGGCCGGGATTGTGGCGCACGCGATCGATTGTGGCGCATCGGCGCGGCATGCGCCTCGACGAAATCGGGGTGGCGGGCCGAACGAAACCCGACGTATTCGACAAACCGCCGCATTTAAAAACCGAAAGGTGTCGCTTGGGGAGCGCTTACCTCACTTGGTCCGAGTGGTGAATTCCCGGCGCGATGAGATTGACTTTCAGCCAGCACGCCACCTGTGACGGCGGAAGAACTACTCAATAATCCGGCCGGACCCGATGCAGAGCAGAGAACGCGCCGCTGGATCGCGCTGGACCGGGTAAGTAATTTGCGCCCATATTGTATATTGGTGCCTTAGTATTGTGCTTTGTTTATCTCTTTATTACAGATATTCTATAATGCTGTAGTATATTACTATATTAGCAATGTCTAATGTCAAATTATTTATACTAACGACACCCACATACTACGACCCCGAGTTACAAACGGACCTCTGGTTTGTTGGTACTTTAACCTTAGGCTACATTAACCAGCTGTAAAAAGTTATCAAGGCAATCTGCAATTAAAGAGGACCTGCACCCCTAAATTCTGCACTAGTAGCTGCTTACTACAGTAGTGCTACAACAAACGGCACAGTGTTAGAATGATAGTGTTGACGGAACCCTCCGATAGCGCTATCTAACACTGCGGCGGAGTACAATAGACCGCTGACGTTCTCAAGCTGTCCGGTGTATTCAATTAGTGGGAGTCCAAGGCGTTGGCCTCTCCCCGATCGCCTGTCTCTCCGGCGGTGACTGCTGCGTTTCCGTGTTGACAGTCCACTGCCCTAACCCCCCCCCATGAATACACCGGACACTTTGATAGTGGTCCGGCGTTAACATTGTCTCGCCGCAGTCTTAGATAGCCGCTATCGGAGGTTTCCGGTAAACGCTATCATTCTAACACTGCGCGTTTGTTTTAGCACTAGGAGCTGCCTTACTCAGTAACATCTCCTATTGCCGAATTTTCTGGGTGACAGTCCTCTTTAGCTTTTTGTTACTTCTGGGTTTTTATGACAATGTCATTGTTTAAAATCCAATCTGTCACAGAGATACCAAAAATTTTTGTCTGGGTCTTACAATGATAAAATATACAGTTCATGACTTAACAACAATTCAACTTAAGAACAAACACTCAAACCTGATTTTGTACATACCCGGATGTCTGCTACTTCATTGCCATTATATTAACATAGTAAAGCCGACGATTGGTAGTGACTTGAGCCCCGGAGATGCATTGCTTGGATGTGATATGGATAGGAACCATGGGATGACCATATATATCTATCTCATAGAGCCACGAGACAATAATATAGCTCATACATCTGATGGCTCCAAAGATCAACAAAATTTTAAACAAAGTATCAAAATGATCTACAAAGATTTTTTCACTCTGGAGGAAGATATTGATTACTAAGGGTTTATATTATAAGTAAAATGTTAAATAACAATTCAATGTCCACTAAATTAATATCAAGTGCGATCAGCTGGAGTCGGGGGGCAGTGGACTCGGATGGAGCAGCATTCCGTAATAGTTCCCCATTTATGCACTGCAGGCGGGGCAGTTGACATTGTCTCATAGAGGATCCAGTGGACAACTACTGATGAAAATCTCGGCGTTCCATAATTATTCTGATATGGGACAACGATTGGTCTAAAGGAACGTAAGAAGGGATGATGATCTGTCCACATGCTCATAGTACCATACTCCCTAATTGGTTTTGTGGGACGTCCTCATGCCCCCCCCCAATTTATATCCATGCAGTCACTTCAGTTTCTTAGTCTATGTCCAACAGGTCGACCCTTAAAGATCATCTACCCACCAGTAATCAAGGATTGTAAACTAAGTCCCACTACATGAGGTGTGCCTCCTCTGGCAGGACCCTGCTTCCTTCACTGGGGTCTCCGGGATCCATCGGATTACTAAGCTTGAATCCGTAGCACATCAGCTCATTTGCATAAGAACTAGGGAGCTAGAGCTGGATCATGCCAGAGGGACACACATCTGCATTGGTGCTTGTTACTAAGTCTCATTGCTGGTGATCCTTTGACCCATTCGACGCTTCAGGACGTATATTACATCCTATGCTATTGTGTGGGTGTACGGAGAGAGTTCAGAGCTGCTCTCTCTCCATACCACAGGTGTCAGCTGTAACACAGCTGACCCATGATGCTGATGGCTGGCCCAAAGGCAGTTACCCTTTTAAGTGCTGTGTGCTAACGCATACCCATGGCACTAACTATCTCTGTGATGGCGCCAGCATTTTGAATGGCTAATCGCCACACCCCTCACGTGCAGTCATCGGGAGGGTGGCGTTTGGTTGTCATGGCAGCATACAGTCCAGAGGCTGCCATTGGCTGCTGATCAAGATCATCGAAAACTTGTTCTATCTACTACAATCAGAAGATTGCATATTTAATAGTATGAGCAGTCAGACCCTCGGTTAAAGTACCCTAGAGGACTCTGAAATACGTAATGTAATTTTGTTCTAATTATTATAAAAAATAAACAAGTTTAAATCATAAATATGTTAGGTATCGGTACAATCCTAGAAGCCCATATTCCCGGAGAGGACACCCGTAACGGAAAGAGGCGCCAATATCCAAATTGCCCACTTTTTTGCCATTTTTATACCATGAATATTGTAATTAAAGATGCTCAAACAGCCATTATAGGTCCAATTTTGATATAAATTTAAAACTACCACCACATCCGCAAAAATAGACACCTTACTAGGTCCTACCCAAAGCTGTGAAAAAGGTTTGCCCTCAGAATTGGATAAAAGGCTGACCATTTTTTTTGAGTTTCATATTAAATATACTACAAAAAAAACGACAACCCTATATAAGTGTGATCTCCCTGTGCATGTATCGACAGAAAGAATAAAGCGGAAGGTAGTCATTTGAGCATTGAATGGAAACTCGTAAAAAAGGGTCCAATGGGTTTTGTTGTAATTTTCCTGGGCACTTGAAATTTTTTTTCCAAGCTTTCCAGTACATTGCATGGATATATTATTGCCCACCAAAAAGTAAAACTTGTCCCACTGATAAAAAGCAACTTACACATCTCTGTAAATGTAAAAATTAAAATTATCGCTTTGAGGGAGGGAATAATAAAAAACAAACCACAAAAAAACGAAAAAGGGAGATCTGTAGGGTTAATTTACTTGCGATGAGGAGCAGAACCTGTCCATCGTGGACTTTCAGTTATTTTTCTATGCATCTTTAATACGCAGTGCAATTGAATCGAAAAACATGGCGGGGAGGACCTTCTCTAGCTCTGAAAGTGCTTCTCTCAGCAGGATGTTGTATTCCCCCGACCTACTGGATCCTTCTTCAGTCACGCAGCTAATAGGCTATTAAAAGCTGAGGTTAAGAAGTAGCTGGAAGCACGGCGTGAGTTTATTTTATTTTTATTATGAGTTCCTTGTAAATTATAAAAAGGTGACCCTCCTAATAGGTAAAAGTAAAAGGTAATGGGGGGCATATACGTACATGATTGATTGGGGGCCAAGATCATAATTCATTGATGAGGGGCCAAAAAATGTATTAGTTAAATTAATATTAGGGTACACGTGATGAAATACTAAGTCCTGAAGGACACAACATACATATTTCTACATGGATATATGTAAATATTAATTGGGGCACATTAAATTATATAATAATAGGGAGGTCACACCACTCGTTATAGATGTTAATTATTAGGTTGGGACATTGGGATGCTGCCAGATGCACAAGTGGGGATCCATGGTTGGAGCTCTTGCCCCCAAACCCCGGCCTCTGGCTCAGCCCTGATAGACTCTTGTGGGATAGTTATAGATAGGTCGTGACCATACAGAGAGTACAGGTCATCACTGGTGAGATCATACACTGATCGTGTTTAGCCCTAGAGGAATGTCATAATAAATCCCTAGATCTATTGACGTGGAGGAAGGCTACTACTATTGGTAACGTTATGGGGTCATGTGAACTGATATATCAAGAACTACGCAGAAGTTGGTCTCGCATGATTCGAGCAGCATCGCTCCACGAGGTCCCTTTTTCCATGGAAATGCTTGGATCCACTGTTTGCCTTTAAAGGAAATTAAATCCATTAGAGGCGGGAGGTCGATGATTTGTTGGGTAATTTACTTTGGCTCTTGGCTATGTATAGGTACACGTCCATAGGCCCTCATGCACTGATCGAAGTGAGCATGAACGGCCAACACAAACAGGCCCGTTTCGCCAAGCTGGACATGATACTCATTAGTAAATCAGCGACCAAGCTTGGTACTCGGGACAGGAATTGGACTGCAACTATAATTTGCTTGGCATAGTACATGTTTGAGCGGGGAGGAAAATAGGGGCAGGACATGGGTCTCACACCAAGTGCCGTGTCAAACATACATGTGAATATCTAAATGAAGATGGAACGCGCTAGTATGGGTCCTTGCACAAATTGACAAAAATACAAAAATTCAAGTATTCAATGAACATTCCATAAATTATTTAGGTATAATTTACAAAAATTATAACCTCCCCTATTACAGTGGAGGACATGTTTCGGAGAGCGTGAGCATGGTGGAGAAGGGAGCCCTGGGCATGCACATGCGTTTGAAGGGGGCATGAGGGAGGTACAGAAAAGAAGAGAAGCTACATAAAAATTGGTAGGGTGGGATACAGAATTGGATGAAAGGGGTGTGGGTGTGGAGTATGGAAAGTAGACATAGGGGACGCATAAGGTGAGGGAAGGGGAGATCTTAAAGGGGGCAGACGAGGGGCTACAGCAAAGAGGGCATAAGTGGGATGGGCTACGTAAACATAAAGTGGAGGACTTAAGGGTGGTGTGTAATTTGAAGTGGACAAAAACAGAGGAGCAACAATTAAGAAGATGTTCAGAATGCTCAAGATTAATCAATTTAAAGTAAAATGTGGTCTTCTCCTAACAAATGTAAAATATGCAGAAGTGGTTCAGATAGTATGCTCATCACTCCACCATGGCTACATAGAGATATCCAGGATTTCCCACATCCAAGTCGTGAATCTACTGAAGAGTTCCTTTTTACCAGGGACAGCAGACCCGTTCGAGTTCGGGTTCGACCGAGTTCTGAGTTTGGTCAGACCCAGAACCTGAAAGTTTGGTCCAGGTTTGGTAGGTCCAGTACACTGCCATTTCTCAAGGATTGTTGCTCCTGTAGGCTGTAGGTTCAAAAAGGGCATAGGACCAGGTACACTCACAATGGCCAGTGGTCAATAAAAACAAGCAACATACTGGCTCTCAAGCAATACTCTCGTCTCAGTAATGAAAGCTTGATGGAATGGCGAGACTCTAGGACTTTTTCTCCCAACAGTAAAATCCTCATGCCATGAAACATACTATAGACATTACGGTTCACAGAGGCCACTGATTTTCCATGTGGGTCCTTGACCCTTTCAAGCTGCCAAAGACAGGAAGATTGGAGTGGCATAATTCTTTTTAGACATGTTCCCATCTTCCCATAGGGTTTTCCATGAATCTGGAATACACTTTCAGTTGCGAGGGAGATACACTATGCCATTCTTGTGATTGACGCTTAGGTGCCTTGGCTAATGGAACATGGGTGGGGGAAAGGTAGACATCTTTTAATGGCTGGTGTTTTGGGGCTGTCACTGGATAAAACTAGGTTTTGGATCAGGCTAGCTGAGGGCTAGTATCTTTGGTCTTCAATTGGTCTTTAGGGGTTGTCCCTAATACATAACTTTGAGATCATACTGATAATGAAAATGCCTCGAGAGGCTACGCCGCTGCCCTCTTGTAAGAGCTTGGCCCAGTGACTCTCTTTAATCACATTTGCCAGTCTTTGATTAAGCTCTTTCTGTAGAACATCTTGTAGACCCTTTTAAGCTCGTTAATGATCATGGTGCCATCACGATATGTTCTCCTGTAATGTCTGGGAAGGGAGGGGTCTGGTATTTCCGTACTTTAATCTTATGTAGAGATGTTGTTCTTTGCATATTATGTTTGATATCTCTAAATGAGTTTCTTGAAAGGCGATGACCAAGGACATGGGGCTCCAGGATTTGGTGTTCGTTAGATTATGTGATGGTTATTTCATCTTCTGTAAGATAATTAGCTGAGCAGGAAGCGCTCATTGCAGTCGTGAGTATTTAGATTTTGAGTTATTTTTGCTCTGGGTGATGACAATGCTTCCATAACATGGTAATAACCTCAACGTAGTCAACCCTCAGATACTTCACATAACATGGACATTTGGACATAATTGTTGTAATCCCGATTATAATTTTGGCCACCTATGAGCATAAATACAACCTGATACAGGCAGTCCCCGGGTTATGTACAAGATAGGTTCTATAGGTTTGTTCTTAAGTTGAATTTGTATGTAAGTTGAAACTGTATATTTTATAATTGTAGCTCCAGACAAATTTTTTATGGTCTCTGTGACAATTGGATTTTAAAAATGTTTGGTTGTCATGAGAACCAGGATTAACAATAAATCTTAATTGCAGACAGCTCTGATAACTGTTACAGCTGATTATTGTAGCCTAAGGATAAAGTACAGTAAAATACCAACATCCAGAGGTCCGTTTGTAACTAGGGGTCGTCTGTAAGTCGGGTGTTCTTAAGTAGGGGACCGCCTGTACATGATTTAGCAAACTTACTCACATGTAGTAGAAAAAATCTTAGGTTTTGGCTCTGTTCTCCATGTGTTCTCTCTGTAGTGGTAGAGACAACCAGGAACACCATGGAATTTAGACTTTCCAGGGTCAGTAGACCATTAGCCCAGGTGGAACTGAGTCAAGAGATGTTGGACCAATACTATATCTAGGGATTCAGCAAAGAACGGTCAAGAACAAGCCTTGATATTGTGAAGTCAAGTTACAGGACTATGGTCAGGGGGATCACAGATACAAGGTCCGGAATAAGAACCAGAAATTGAGTTGTTGGAGGTCAAAAACAGGGAGGTCATACAGCAGGAGATATGAAACTTCCCAAAGAACTCACAGGTCAGGAACCTTTACCTTTTTTTTCTTACAAACTACTTGCATTGATTGTCTGACGAGTCCTGAAATCAAGTTCATTCTGTCTGTGACTGCTGGGCCCTTAGTAGTGCCGTTCACCTCTCATCTTGGATTCTCTGGAAAGTTACAATAATTGGTTCTCGTATATAAATTTGTCAAACAGATATCCCCTCAGCTTTCTCATACACATGCACACTTGGCAATATTAAATGGAGAAAAGTCTCTGGCGGGCACAGCCCCAACGATACCGCCGACAGTCCAATGCGTGGCCCGACTCTCCAGGGGCAGGGGTCATCACGGCAGGACTTTCCAGCGGTGCTCAATCAATGTATATAAGAAGATATCCATACATAAACATAGAAAGAGATGACGGCACCAGCCTGCCCCCAGTAGTATACAGCACTGTCCAGCCTGCCCCCAGTAGTATACAGCACTGTCCAGCCTGCCCCCAGTAGTATACAGCCCAGCCCAGCATTAAAAAAAATAAAAAAACTTATATACTCACCCTCCGGTGGCCCTGATCTGCAGCGCTGCTCCCCCACATTTTTTGTGCTGAAAAACTCGTCTTATACACGAGTATATACGGTAAGTGTGTCTTGACCAGTACCACGGATTGGAGCGTGGTTCTTTTTACCTATTTCTAAAGTTATATTTTAATTATCTGAGACATTTTTCTAAAGTTGCTGTATGTGTACAGTGAAATTATGTGTCCAATTTTATACAATTTGCAACTTGTATATTAAAAGGGGCTACTAAAAGTGCCCCAAAATCTGGGATAAAGTACCGTATATACTCGTGTATAAGCCGAGTTTTTAAGCACAAAAATGTGCTGAAAAACGTCCCCTCGGCTTATACACGAGTCAATACTTAAGTCAATGGTTCCAAAAGCATGAAAAGCGTCCTTTATTGGTGGGGAAGCATGCAAGGGGGTAAACAGACAGGTTCCGGCAACGGGGCCGTTTCACGCACTGTGGCGCTTTCTCAAGCCGATGGCCACGCCCCTCCGCGTCATCGCTAAAATACACATGACCGCAGGTGAGCGTTGCCAAACCTAGTGGGCGTGGCCATACCTAGTAACAAGCAATGCATTACAACACCTGTGAGAATGAGACCGCAACATTAGTTCAGTGATGCACATGAATATCCTTATATAAGCACACAAGGAGACAAAGTATATGTGACAACCAGGTGATAATTAAAACTATTCAGGTAAGTGGGAGGATGATAGATCGTCAGGCCCGGCATGGAGGTCCTTCCAAAACCCGGACCGGAGGTTCAATCCCACTGCTGAGGTTAAAAACAAGAAGACACTACAGCTGCGACGATCTAATCGTCGATCCACGCTAAATGGCACTTATGTACAGCGAACTATTAATACCACCCTAGAATTAGAAGAGGGTAAGGGGCGCAGGGTGCTATGTGGTAAGGGGCGCAGGTCGCGGAATACTGTATGAACATATGCTCCAAGTTATAGTAAAATGGTGGCTTGGGATTAAGTAGCCATGGTAGCCTGACCAGTATGAAAGAAGAAAAAGGAAGAGATAGTTCATATCACAAGAATACATTGAGCTCGTTGCGGTCATTGAGCCCCAAAGGGCCCAGGGCCCCAAATTTACTAATGAGCCTACTCTCACGCTGAAGGAGGAGTTTTGCACGGTCCCCTCCCACGCCCTTATGCTCAATCCTCTCAATGCCCGAGAACTTGAGAACATCTGGGTTGCCCCCGTGTACTTGTTGTACGTGTTCAATCAGACGGGGGCTTCCATTACCTTTAGTAAAGGATCTTCGATGCTCCCTAAATCGGATAAATAATTTCCTAATGGTTTTCCCAATGTAGAAACAACCACAGGGGCAGTAGACCACATACACCACGAAGTCCGACCGACAAGTTATCAGCGACTTCACTACCTGTCTCACCCCTCCAAACTCTGCCACCTTTAGTTGGCCGTTTAGGTTGCAGTAGTTGCAGTGACCGCATCTGTGGTTGCCAGTGGGTGAATCCCTAGATAACCATGTCCCTCCCATTGATGGAAGTTTACTATGGACCAATTGTCTCTAATCCGGAAAGCGACTAACGGTCTAGCACCTGAAATACTGGCTAAATATGGATCCTGAGTGAGGATACACCAATTCCTTTGAATGGCCGATCGTATGGCCCTCTCACAGGGGGAGTATCTAAAGGAGAAGGAAAACCTGTTCTCCTCCGTTCCCTCTATCCCCCCAGGGGTCCTCCTTCTGCCCTTCAACAGGTCCCTACGAGGGACATTCATTGCTTTTCATGCTTTTCATGCTTTTGGAACCGGTGAGTGCCGTCATCTCTTTCTATGTTTATGTATGGATATCTTCTTATATACATTGATTGAGCACCGCTGGAAAGTCCTGCCGTGATCACCCCTGCCCCTGGAGAGTCTGGCGTGGAGTAGCCGCGACTAGTAGCCTCATGTCCGGCTACTCCACGCCCCAGTAGCCGTATAAACAAATTTGCAAATACATGCAATAAAGTTTTCTAAAAGACACCCGGACGTGAGGATTAGCCCAAAAAAGGGCTATCCTCACGTCCCATTCATCCACCTACCACCCCTTCTACCTTTATAGGTAGAATCGGGGTGGTAGGTTCCCTTTAATGTAATTTTGAAAATGGGGCAATTGTCTACTTTCAGAAAATATGTGGTTTGTTGCGGTTTACTTGAATTCTTTTTGCTGTAATTTTGGTTTGTAA
Organism: Engystomops pustulosus; assembly: GCA_019512145.1. NCBI lineage: Eukaryota > Metazoa > Chordata > Amphibia > Anura > Leptodactylidae > Engystomops > Engystomops pustulosus. Next base: position 140,779 of record WNYA01000156.1, on the reverse strand, counting down.
ACATCAAAATTGTGAAAATTGCTCTGGCCAATAGTGCGACAAAATATCCAGAAATGCCTGGCAGGGTTAATACCACTTGGTTGAATACCCGGGTGAAGATGCTTATCATCTATCTCCTGTCTATATATCTGTCCTTTATCTGTCTAGTTTTCTATCTACTATAATCTGACCATTTATATATCTCGTTTTTTCTATATCTATTTATCAGTCAATCTTCAACTGTATTTATCTCTCATATCTATCAACTGTATATATAATCTACTTTATAGTTCTGCATCTAGAAATCTCCATCATCTTTCATATTTATCTTCTATCATAATAATAATAATTAATAATTTCTTTATTTATACAGAGCACACAGATTACACAGTGCAGCACAGAGCTTGCCAAATCATTCCCTGTTCCCAATGGGGCTTACAATCTAATCAACCTACCAGCATGTTTTGGCGTGTGGGAGTACCCGGAGGAAACCCACGCAAACACGGAGAGAACATACAAACTCTTTGCAGATGTTGACCTGAGACTTCAACCCAGGACCCCAGTGCTGCAAGGCTGTAATGCAAACCACTGATCCATCGTGCTGCCTATCAATCTTACTATCACCTATCTATCTCATATAAAATTTGCCCATATTACAGTTTGTTTTACCATACTAAAGGGAGCCTCTTACTTATTGTGACTGGTCATAAAATAGTTTCATTTTGGGGCCCCACTTTTAGTTTTGACCAGGGCCCCACTTTGTCTAGAACCTATAGATATATAGACATGAGATAGATGATTGTCAGTCTCCAGGGATAGTTGACCCACTGGACCACCGCGGTCGATGATGTAAGTCGACAACTGGGACCGAAGTCTTAGTGGAACCCGGTTTTCATCAGAGCCTGCCGCAAAGCGGTCGGACTTGCTATGGTGTGGTACCACCAGGTCGTTCCACGGTTGCAACTTTGTCCATTTTGGCAGCCAAGGCGAGGTACAGAAAAGGAAGGCAAGTTCATGGTTGAGGACAGGCAGGAGTTCAGGACAGGCAGCATGGAATCAATGTCAGAAGCAAAGCAGAAAGATCCAGCAGGGTGTGCAGGAAGAGGCTGGGTTAAATAGGATTCTGGGTAAGGCCAGCACCAATTAAATGTGCACAGGCCCTTTAAATCTTCTGAAGCCGGCAAGCGCGTGCCCTAGGAGACGTGCACTGCTGTGAAACCCAGAAGCAGGAGCGAAGGGAATACACCCACTTGTCCTGCTCTGTATGGTAGTTTTTCAGTCTTGCCTAGTATCACACCAGTGTGTGACGGTGGTGTGTGCAGTGACCTGCTGATGTCGGCAGCTCCTGAACCTTCTAAGGAGATAAAACTCCCGAGTCGGAGCTTATCTGCTCTCACCACATGGACAATCAGAGGCGCCAACATCGCGGCTGCATCATACAAACACTAAGGTCCGCTTTCTTCTACAGACATTTACTACTGCTTTCTATTATGTAACGATACTGTAGTACACTGTAGTAAGTCATTAATGTATTATATTATATTACACCACAGTATTGTATATTGCTGTCTTAGTATTGTGCTCTGTTATCCTGTATTGTATTACAGAATATTCTATTATGCTGTAGTATATTACTGTATTAGCAATGTATTATGTCGTATTATACAGACGGTCCTCTACTTAAGAACTTGGAGACTTATTGGGGCTCATTTACTAAGGGCCTAATCGCTCATTTTAGTTGGGTTTCCCGAAAATTACCGGTTTGCGCTGTTTTGCGCCGAATTGCCCCGGGTTTTCGGCACACACGATCAGATTGTGTCGCATCGGCGCTGGGTTGCATGTGAAGGAAATTGGGGGCGTGGCCGTCAGAGAACCCGACGGATTTGGAAAAAGCGCGGTATTTTAATAAAAATATGTGTCGCTTGACACGCACTTACATGCACTAGGAAAAGGATGCTGAACTCTGCCGGACCTCGGCGCAGCAGCGACACCTAGTGGATATTGGGCGCACTACCTTAGTGAATCCCGGCCAACTCCGAATCAAGGTTGGAAAACGCGCCTCGGGATCGCAAATTGACCAGGTAAGTAAATGAGCCCCGTAGTCTGTAACTTATAGACTTACAGACAACCCCTAGTTACAAAAGGACCTCTGGATGTTGGTAATTTATTCTACATTATCCTTAGACTACAATAATCAGCTATAACAGTTATCACCGGTGTCTGTAATGAAGATTTACTGTTAATCCTGGTTCTTATGATAATTCAACATTTTTCAAATCCAATTGTCACAGAGATCAAAAATTTTTTGTCTGGATCTACAATGATAAAATATACAGTTCAGACTTACATACAAATTCAACTTAAGAACAAACCTACAAACCCTATCTTGTACATTACCCGGGGACTGCCTGTACTTCATTGCATTATATTACATAGTAAAAGCAGCGAGATGTAGTGACTTGAGCCCCCGGAGATGCCATTGCTTGGATGTGATATGGGATAGGACTCCATGGGATGACCCATATATATCTATCTCATAGATGCCAGAACGTAGTAAAACAACTATAGTCATACATGAGGCTTCCAAAATTTTAAACAAAGTATCATAAATGATCACAAATGATTTTTATTTCACTCTGGTAGAAAGATATTGATTACAGGGTTAATATTAATATAGTAAAATGTTAAATAACAATTCAATGTCACATATAAATTAATATACAAGCGCGATCAGCTGGAGCTCCGGGGGGTGCAGTGGACTCGGATGGAGCAGCCATTAATAGATCTCCCCATTTGTGCACTGGCAGGCGGCGGGACACTTTGACTTCATAGATGGATCCAGTGGACAACTACTGATGAAATCTCGGCAGTTTCCATAATTATTCTGATATGGACAACGATTGGCTATAAAGGAAAGTAAGAAGGTGATGATGAGTCTCCACATGATAATATAATATCTCCCTAATGGGTTTTGTGGACGTCGTCATGCCCCCCCCCCCAACATTTAATATCCACTGCAGTCACTTCAGTTTCTAGTCTATGTCCAACAGTCGCCCTTAAAGATCATCTACCACCAGAATCAAGGATTGTTAACTAAGTGCACTTACATGTAGGTGTGTGCCTCCTCTGGCAGGACCCCCTCTTCTTTCAGCCCTGGAGGGTCTCCGGGATCCATAGTTACTAATTGAATCCGTAGCCCCTCAAGCTCATTTGCATAAGAACATAGGGAGCTAGAGTGGATCCTGCCAGAGGTGACACACATCTGCATCTGGTTTATAAGTCTTCATCCTGCTGGTGATCCTTTGACCCCTTCGCGCACCAGGAAGTACTATTACATCCTAGTGCTGTAGTGGGTGTACGGAGAGAGTTCAAGAGCTGCTCTCTCTCCATACACACCAGGTGTCAGCTGTTACTGCCATGATTGGAGCTGGCACCAAATAGGCAGTTAACCTTTTAAGTGCTGTGCTACAACGCAACCATGGCACCTAACATCTCTGCTGATGGGCGCCAGCATCTTGAATGGCTAATCGACCTAACCCCTCCCGTGATGTCATCAGAGGGTGGCGTTTGGTTGTCATGGCAGCATACAGTCTCACAGAGACTGCCATTGGCTGGCTATCAGAGATCATCAGTAAAATTGCTATCTACTACAATACAGAAGTATTGCGATTAATAGTATGAGCAGTCAGACCCTCCAGGGTTAAAGTACCCTAGAGGGACTGAAATAATAGTAATTTTTTTAAAAATTATTTAAAAAAATTTAAACAAGTTTAAATCATAAATATGTTAGGTATCGCTACATCCTGAAAAGCCCATATTCCCGGATGAGGACACCGTAACGGAAAAGAGCGCCAAATATCCAAATTGCCACTTTTTTGCCATTTTTCTACCTGTGAATATTTGAATTAAAATGATCAAACAGCCATATAGGTCCCAAATTGATATAAATTAAAACACCAACACATCCCGCAAAAAATGACACCTTACATAGGTCCGTACACCAAAGTCTGAAAAAGGTTTGGCCTCAGAATTTGGAATAAAAGGCTAATATTTTTTTTGTGCAAAAGATTTCAATATTTTTAAATCTACAAAAAACGGACAAATCCTATATAAATGTGGACTCCCTGTGATCGTATCGACAGAAAGAATAAAGCGGAGGTGTCATTTGGAGCATTGAAGGAAACTCATAAAAACAGGGTCCAATGTGTTTTGTTGCTAATTTCTCTGGACTTGAAATTTTTTTCCAGCTTTCTAGTACATTGCATGGAATATTAATTGCACCACCAAAAAGTAAAATTTGTCCCACTGATAAAAAGCACTTACACATCTCTGTAAATGTAAAAATTAAAAAGTTATCGCTTTTGGAGTGAGGGGAATAAAAAACAGATACGCAAAAAAACGAAAAAGGGAGAGTCCTGTAAGGGTTAATACTTGCTGATGAGGCCAGAACCGGTCACTCGTGGACTATTACAGTTAATTTTCTATGCATCTTTAATACGCAGATGCAATTGATACTGAAAGTAACATGGCGGGGAGCCTTTCTCTAGCTGAAGTGCTCTCTCAGCAGGATGTTGTATTCCCCCGACCTACTGGATCCTTCTTCAGTCATGCAGCTAATAGGCCTAAAAAGCTGAGGTTGGAAGTAGCTGGAGCACTGGCTGGGAGTTTATTTTAATTTTTATTATGAGCTCTTGTATATATTAAAAAAAAGGTGCCACTCTAAGTAGGTAAAAGTAAAAAGTAAATGGGGGGCATATACGTACATGATTGATTGGGGGGCACTAGATCTATAATTCATTGATGAAGGGACCAAAAAATGTATTAGTTAAATTAATTATTAGGACACTATGTATAAATACAATCTTGAAGGACACAATACATCACATTTTCTACATGGATACTATGTAAAATATTAATTGGGGGCACATTAAATTATATAATTAATTAGGGAGGTCACACCATCTTATAGAATGTAATTTATTAGTGTTGGGGATGCAGGATGCAGCTAAAGTGGGATCCAGGTTGAGCTCTTGCCCCCAAACCCATTGGCCTCTGGCTTCAGCCCTGATAGACTATTATATGAGGATATGGTTGAATACAGATGGGGTCCATGGAGTCCATCCTGAGATCCTACAGTGCTGATCCCGTGTTGTAGACAATAATCCTGACTCGGGATATGTCATAATAAATCCCTAGATCTATTGTTACGTGGAGGAAGGCTACTCTATATGGTAACGTTATGGGGTCATGTGATACTGATATGATCAAGAACTTACTGCAGAGGTTGGTCTCGCATGATTTCGAGCAGTCGCTACACGAGGTCCCTTTTTTCCATGGAAATGCTCTGGATCCACTGTTTCCCCTTTAAAGGAAATTAAGTCCTAGTTAGAGGCGGGATTCTTGTTGGTAAGTTACTCTTGGCTCTTGGCTATGTATAGGTACAGTCATAGGCCTCATGCACATGATCGAGTGAGCATGACGGCCAACAAACAGGCCCGTTTCAGCCAAGTGGACATTGGTATCCATTAGAAATCAGCGACCAAAGCTGGAATCGGGACAGGAATTGGACGTGCACTATAATTGCTTGGCATAGTACATGCACCGTGTCTCACCGCACCGTGACTGTACACAATAGGAGTCTATGGGGGGCATTAGTTGGCTGATGTTTGTGCTGCCAGCTGGTGGCCAAAATATCTGGTCGTGTGCCTGAGGCCTAAGGTAATTAGACTTACTCTTAGCTCAGGTTGAGAAGAAGCCTGGATATGAAGATGTGATACTTACGCCGGACAGTAGTGGCACACATAGATAAATTTATTCGGGCTATTAGGACACTCAGCCACGCCACAGCCCATATAACCAGAAGTCGCCCACATCCCCTTAAAAAATATAAAAATTGCATTATTTAAGTAGCATTAGAAGAACACCCAAAAGAAGCTATTATTATAATCCAACACCAGACTTAGAAACCAAGTCTAAGGTAATCCTTTGGTGGTTGGACTTGGCTGTAAAGGATCCAGGTTGGACCAGTGTGGTATCAACCAGAGCAAAACTGGAGTCAGGAGACTTTATATGGAGTTTAATGGGAAATTGAAAAGCCTGTTTTAAACTTTTGATAATAAATAGAATTTTTCACCAAAATTATGATAATATGTGGTATGGCATGGTATACATCAGTCTACTTTCGAGCACTCCAACAGCAGGAACCCTTGAACCGTCTTTACACACCCATAACAGCACACTGGATCCTAGAACTTCCGAGAACACTGTTCACATTACAAGTATTTAGAGCAGGGGTGCACAACCGCTATTGGTCAGGGGGCAGCTCTATCATAACGCTGAACTTCAAGCGGCCGCACTCATAACCAGAACCCTAGATGCACCAAAAACCACAGTACAGCACAAGTGCCACCCCAGAAACCAAATACTGCTTCTGTACAATAACTAATACAGACCCCAGTGTAGACTACAAATGCAGTGCAGAAACCAGATGATAATAATACTGGAGACCCCCGGAGCAGAGGTATAATACTGGAGACCCCGGAGAGCAGATTAAGATGTATAATATGGAAGACCCCGAAGCAGATGTATACCACCGAAGGAGACCACGAGCAGGATGATAAACTGGAGACCGGAGCAGATGTTAATACTGGAGATCTCAGAGCAGATGTATAATACTGGAGACCCCGGAGCAGATGTATAATACTGGAGACCCCGGAGCAGATGTATAATACTGAAGACCCCGGAGCAGATGTATAATACTGGAGACCCCAGAGCAGATGTATAATACTGGAGACCCCGGAGCAGATGTTTAATACTGGAGATCTCAGAGCAGATGTATAATACTGGAAACCCCAGAGCAGATGTATAATACTGGATACCCCGGAGCAGATGTATAATACTGGAGACCCCAGAGCAGATGTATAATACTGGAGATCTCAGAGCACATGTATAATACTGGAGACCCCAGAGCAGATGTATAATACCTGGAGATCTCAGAGCAATGTATAATAACTGGAGACCCAAGGAGCAGATAAGTCTAATACTGGATACCCCGGAGCAGATGTATAATACTGAGACCCCAGAGCAGCTGTATATACTGGAAGATGCTCAGAGCAGAGTATATACGGAGATTCTCAGCGCAATGTATAATACTGGAGACCCAGGAGCAGATGTATAATACTGGAGAACCCGGAGAAGATTTATAACTCAGGAGATCCCAGAGCACATGTATAATACTGGAGACCCCGGAGAAGATATATAATACTGGAGATCCCAGAGCACATGTATAATACTGGAGACCCCGGAGCAGATATATAATACTGGAGGCAACAGGAGCAGATCTGTAATACTGCAGGCTCCCAGAACAGATGTATTATACTAGTGAACCCCACAGCAGACCTGTAATATTGGAGACCTCTGGAGCAGACTATAGTGCTGAAAACCCTCCATAGTGGACCTACAACACTGGAGACCCCACACAGAGCAGACCTATAATATTGGAGACATATGGAGCAGACTATAGTACTGGAGACCTCCGTATTGCGGACTTACAATACTGGAGACCCCACCCCTACCAGAGCAGATCTATAATATTGGAGAAACCCCAGAGGAGACATATAATTCAGGAGACCCCCGAGAGCAGACATATAATAGTGGAGGCCTCAAAATAGAAACTAGTAGTAGAGAACCCCCAGACCAGATGTATAATAATGGAGACCCCCAGACCAGATGTATAATAATGGAGACCTCCAGAGCAGACCTATTATAGTGAAGATCCCTGGAGCAGATGTATAATAGTCAAAACCAAACCTAGAATTTTTGCTAAAAGTTTTTAAAGGGGTTATCCGGGTTTAAATTTTTTTTTATGGCCGGGCAGGGCTGGGATAGTTAAACATAATAAACATGGACTTACCCCCTCCGGCGGCGCCGTTGTCCCGCGCCGCGGTCCCTTCGATCTGTGCCCCTGTTTGTTTACAGGGGCACGGAAGCCGCGCACAGGGAGCTTCCGGTCCAGGATGTGGACGGCTCCTCCCATGCGTCCCTATCTCTTAGCGTTGTAAGCGCTGAGAGATGGTGCGCATGGTAGCTTCCGGCCGGCCGGAAGCTCCCTGTGCGCCGGTGTAATGAAACCGGCGCACAGAGAAGACGGGCCGCGGCACGGGACATCGGTGGCGCCAGAGGGGGTAAGTCCATGTTTATTATGTTTAACTAGCCCTCCCCAGCCTGGACATAAAAAAAATTCTTAACCCGGATAACCCCTTTAAGTCTAAATACATGTATTCACCATGGAACATGAGAACAACACTCAAACCAACCAGAGACAAAGTTCCAAAAAAGTATTCAAAAATAGATAAATTTTATTGTAAAGAAAATCTAAAAACAGCATGTATATACATACAAAAAGATGGACTACTGTGCCCAGGCGGAGTCCACCCCAGCACTAGACAGCGTGGGCTAAAGCTGTATATACTATTTTGCACACGTTTCAGCTGTCAAGCCTTCATCTGGGGGTCCAGCTGTCAAGCCCAGATGAAGGCTTGACAGCTGAAACGTGCGTCGGGGTCAGCGTGGGGCTTATTCGCACTATGGGTGAGGACAATTTGATGCATATATGCACTTTATGAATACTTTTTATGTCCTTATGTATCCACTGTTTATTTATTTATTTCTATCTACAATTGCCATTGTGCAAAATAGTATATACAGCTTTAGCCCACACTGTCTAGTGCTGGGGTGGACTCCGCCTGGGCACAGTAGTCCATCTTTTTGTATGTATATACATGCTGTTTTTAGATTTTCTTTACAATAAAATTTATCTATTTTTGAATACTTTTTTGGAACTTTGTCTCTGGTTGGTTTGAGAGATGTATAATAGTGTAGACCCCCAGTGAAAACATTAATAATGGAGACCATTGGAGCATGTAGTAGATAATAATAGTAGGGACCCCTACTGCTGAAGACTTCCGATGCAAGGAACAGAGTGAGAGAGGTGTGGGGGGTTACACTTTCTTTTTTTGCACCCCTGCCCTGGTCCCCCCACACAAAATCAGCACAACATCTAAATTTATTGGGAGTTTCTGTATCTAAATGTATGATGTAAACATTGGATCTAGGTTCATGATCAGGGGTTCACCGGATGCTGTATATGAATTCCTTAACGGGGCCCGTGTCATAATTATTTAGGGGGTTATCATATCTTAATTAGTTATCTGACTTCTGTAAGATGGTGCTGTATCTAATTTAATAAGGGGCGACTGTATCAAGATTTATGAGGGGGGCACTGTATCTAAATATGTAAAGGGGACACTCTTCCTACATTCATTAAGGGGATGCGCTAAATAAATCCATTAGGGGTCTGTATATACGCTGAAGGTAAAGGTTAGTAGGGTCCCATAGTTAAGATCCTGAATGATGATATATCATGGGGTCACTGAGCATTCACAAGTGTTAAAGGGGTTTGGAGCAGCATTTCCGGAGCTGTCCAGAGGAAGTCTATGCACTGCAAGTGTCATCTAGAGAGACCCCAACAAACTTTTGCAGTTAAGGGTTGTGGGAGTATAATGGTGGGCACTTACCTGGGTAAAGTGGCCAATCTCCCTCTTTACAATAGCGCCTATTCCATACCTAAAATCGATTTTTTCACTGAACCAGGAGTCAACTACCGTCCCCCAGGAGACTCTGAATGCACTTTGAAATACATTTTCACCGCATTTAAAATCTACAAAGAAAAGATGAACGTTAAATGCCCAAAATACTGAGAATGTTGTATCATATAATAATGTGATGGGACATCCCTCTATAGTGAAGAGGGGAAGCTGTAGACTATGGGGGTCATTTACTAAGGGCCCGATTCGCGTTTTCCCGACGTGTTACCCGAATATTTCCGATTTGCGAGGATTTCACCTGAATTGCCCCGGGATTTTGGCGCACGCGATCAGATTGTGGTGCATCGGCGCGGGCATGCACGCGACGGAAATCAAGGGGGGGGGGGGTTGGCCGAAGGAAAACCCGACGGATTCGGAAAAAACGCCGCATTTATAAAAAAAAATGGGTAGCGAAAATTGCACTTACCTTCACTCAGCCCGGCTCGGTGTATTCCAGTGCGTTCCGATGCTCTTCAGCGCAGCAGCGCCACCTGGTGGACGGCGGAGGAACTACCTTAATAAATCCCGGCCGGACCCGAATCCAGTGCAGAGAACGCGCCGCTGGATCGCGAATGGGCCGGGTAAGTACATCTGCCCCTATGTATCTATGGATCTATAGGGCAACCATGAAGTATCCACCATCCCAGGACCTAAACATGTGACCGACTTACCGGTTATCTGTTTCATACTCTGAGGACTGTGACCTCCTTGGCATTGCTTGGCCCATAGTAGAGCTTTTTCTGCAGCTTCTCGATTCCAAACCTATAATGAGAAACTTTATATACATGAAATGAAAAGGTTTATCTCCCAACCCCCAGCTTATCTTCAAGAGGCAAGTGATGGACTGCAGGATCTGGTGGGAGAGCTGCAGACTAGATATCCCGATGCATTATTTATCATAACTGGGAATTTTAATCAGGCAAACCCATTGATCCCCTTTCCAAATGTTGGACGGTGGTAAACTGTCTGACCAGGGGAGATGAGTTACTGGATTTAGCCAATGTAAATGTAGCAAGGACCTACATGTCTGTGGATCTGCTGCAGTTGGGCAGGTCGGACCATTGGACCATTCATATCAAAAATCAGGAGGCCAACGAGAAGCTACAACTGGTTTTCTACATCACAGACTGGGATGTGGAGGGATTGAGCAGAACCTAGATGGGGCTGTAGACTGGTGGCATCTTACCTACATTTATCCTCCACCACCAGTAACATTGTACCAACTAAACAGATTAAAATATTCCCGAGCAAAAAGTTGTGGTTTACTCCAGAACCTCTCAAATATAAAAGACCTTTTCAAGTAAAAATATTGATGAATATCGGGCCGTGCAGCGTGAAGTTAGGGATAAGATTTGGGAAGGGAATGAAGCCCTCCAGATCAGAAAAAGATGGAGAGTAAAATGGAGAATGCAGATGAAGGGTGCATGGGATGGACTCAAGAAGATCATCAGCGTGAATGAGGGAAACCGAGACAGGTCAAGGGCTAACGAGCAAAACATATTTTTAATAAGGGGGCGCCCCATGTGAGGAGTAAAGGGCAGATGAGCCAAATGGTTCCTCAAATTCCAATACCTTAGTATTGGAAGACGTCCAAAAATGTCTGGGGAATTTTGCAAAGTTTTAAAACGCATCACAACATCTGAGGAATGGAGATTTATCGAATCACATTGCTGTCAACATTGGGTTTACAAAACTCGTGTGTAAACATAGCGTTGACAAATGCAATACTACATGTGCTTTGTAAACACAATGGGGCACATTTACTTACCCATCCTGATGCGATTCACTAGGATCGCGTGCCCATTATCTTGCATGTGTCGCTTCCCTGCTCAGGTCCCTGGAGTTCACCTTCTTCTATCTGGTGCATGTAAGGTCTTGATATTGCGACACAATTTGAAAGTTAAATCCCGCGCTCAGTGCGAATCACTCGATTGTCCGACGGAACGCCACCCCTTCCCCCTATTTCTGTTGCATGAAAATCAACGCAGCTTCCCAAAATCCGATTGCGTGTGGCACAACGTCAGAAAATCTGATGAAAGTGTGGCCGCTGACCCTTAGTATATAAGCTCCAGTGTTGACAGCAATGTAATTAGGGAAATCTCCTCTTCTCGGCTGTAGTGATGTGTTTGAAAACACATGTGTTAGTGCCACGTGTGGACGCACCGTCAGTAAATCTGGTCTGTTTTCAGGATGTAGCACAGTTGCACCATTTGTTTTGGTGCACTTTGCTTCATGTAGTTGCAACAGAGTTGTGGCACAAACTGCGACTAAGCTGCACCACTCCCCTTTAGATGCACAGTTTTCTAAAGTGTCGGACAAAGTCAAGCCGCGAAACAAAACACTTCATAAAGACATGTTCAAGCTCCAAAGAGACTTTTTATGGTGCAAATGTAGACAAAAAAATGGTGCTGGCACAATAATAAACCTGGGTCATTGTGCTAGTTAAAAAAGAACAATACAGGCAGTCCCCTACTTAAGGGCACCTGACTTACAGACGACCCCTAGTAAAAGACGGAGCTCTCTGCCCCCTGTGACCTCTGGTGAAGTTCTCTGTAAGTTACTATTGTCCTAGATTGCAATGATCAGCTGTAAGGTGTCTGTAATGAAGCTTTATTGATAATCCTTGGTCCCATTACAGCAAAAAAATTTGAAACTCCAATTGTCACTGGGGCCAAAAAAAAAAAAAATTGTCTAGAACTACAATGATAAAATATACAGTTTCAACTTACATACAAATTCAATTTAAGAACAAACACATGCACCCTATCTTGTATGTAACCTGGGGACGGCCTGTAAGGGTTGTCCAGTGGGCTGAAAGACTAGCGGGCAGGTGGGGTGTGACGGGGGGCGTGTCTGGTGACTGAGTGGGCCGGTGCAGGGCATTTGTTCCCTGTGCCTGTGCACTTCCTATAGCCTGTGTCCATTCAGGTGCAGTCTAGGTTGCAATTCTATGCCAGGTCAGACCTGGGATGGAAGTGCCCCGCTGGTGTAGCGCATTGCAACTGCCCATCAAATTTATCAAGAGACCTGAGCCACCTGTTCTGATCTGGAAGCTCCTCTTCTGAGCTAGTCGGCAGTGTTGGCAGTGCCCTCCGGGGTATGGTTCTTGCACTGTTCCTGTTCAGCATATAAACTGCTGCCATTAAGCATAACTCCCCAAACTCCATTATTTAGAATTTTTCTGATGACACTGCAGAGGTGAGTTGTTTTAGGGGAAGTGAGGAGAAGGAGCATGGCATATGGCTTGTTGTTGACAACATCAAAAAAGATAGGGGAGTGCTGGAGCTAAGGCCGCGTTCACACTTAGAAACGCAACTCAGACAACATCAAAAAAGACACAGTAGATTATGGAGGGGGAAGGTGTATCATAAAATGGCACACCAGCATATGATTTACTTCGCCCCCAGGACTCACCAGATCTACCCGGCGGCTCTGGCGAGTGTCGGGGGCACCATCATACGAGGGAAGCATTTAGTGCCAGGGTATGATAAATGTTCCCATGTAGTTGGCACAGCTCACTGGACTTACAACAAGGACATCTGATTGAGCGTGATTTTTACAACCGGGACGTTATCGAAGAAATAGGTTCAGACATTTCATATACAAAGTATAAAAACAAACTTACTCACACGTCCTTCTACTTACCAGCTTCAGCATGTTACATGCGGGTGGATCTGCTTGGCTTCTATATCTATTGTGAGTATCCAGAATGGTTTCCTGGTTCTCTGGGAGCTCACAAGACAAAGCTGCTGTCGGGACTTTAGCCTAGAATATTGTGAATATACAAAGTCATTAATGTCCCTTATCTTTATAACCTATGATAATTTTGTATCACTTCATTAAATCTGAGACACACAAAAAAAGAAACATTGGAAATAGTCTCCATGGTAACAGACTACAGGTAAGTCTTATGTAGTCATGACTCTCTTAATAATGTAATAGCTAATATTTGATCAAAGTGTCTCCTGCAAAATCCAAAGCTGAACCTCTAGAGCAGTGGTGGCGAACCTATGGCACGGGTGCCAGAGGTGGCACTCAGAGCCCTTTCTGTGGGCACTCAGACCATCACCCCAGGACAGAGTTCACCAAACAGGACCAAATCTATCAAATCTTCCTGCTGTCCCAGGCAACTTGGAGAGAAGCTATACCGAAAGCCTGAATTTGCCCTCCTTCTTTCAACTGTATTGGTGGCCTCAGGCGGCCAATACAGTTGAAAGATAAGGAAGAACAGGTAGCAGTAAGTTACTGCTTAAAATGCCATGTTGGCACTTAACAGTAAATAAATGAATTTTGGTTGTAGTCCAGGCACTCTGTCTCTAAAAGGTTCTCCATCACTGCCCTAGAGTATGTATTTGTGTGTCTGTGTGTATGTATGTATCTGTGTGTATGTATGTGTGTGTGTCTGTGCGTATGTGCATATGTATGTATATATGTATGTGTGTATGTATGTGTGTGTGTCTATGTATGTGTGTATGTATGTATGTATGTATGTATATATGTATGTGTGTATGTATGTGTGTGTGTGCGTATGTGTCTGTGTGTCTATGCATATGTGTGTATGTGTCTATGCATATGTGTGTATGTATGTCCGCTGAAGGAATCTGCACCGTCGTCTCTACAATCACCAAATTTTGCTCAGCCACTCTCTGTGACGCAGGGAACGCCATAGACCCTGTTTTGAGAGATTTTCACAACACACATTCCAAATTACACTTATTAACCACCATGTACAAGAGTCATTGGGGCAGATTTTCTTACCCATCCCATCGTGATCCTGCAGTGCGTTATCCAACGAGTATTCAGGTCCGGCACGATTCACGATTCACTAGGATCGTGCGCACGATATCCAGCATGTGTCGCTTCTGTGCCGAGGTCACCCGGAGTTCACCTGCTTCTTCCCAGTGAATGAAAGCGCTTGATCTTGCGACACATTTCCTTTTTAAAATTCCGCGGTTTGTCCGAATCCGTTGGGTTGTCCGACAACAATCCCCCACGATTTCCGTCACATGCAAGCCGGCGCCGATGCGCCACAATCCGATCGCGTGCGTCAAAAACCCGGGGCAATTCAGGGCAAAAGACAAATATTCGGGAAACCCGACGAAAGTGCAATGCTTAGGCCCCTAGTAAATGAGCCCCAATGTCTGCTGCTGTGTTAAATACCAACCGGTCACAGCTCAGCTTCTATTTTGCAACAGGTCATCAATATGAGCTCTGAGCTTTTATTGGTTACTATAGGCCACGAGTATAAGACACTTATGTGTGAGGTAACATGGATAGAGAAAGAGATAAACGGAGAGAAACAGACTGAGAGAGAGACAGACAAATGGAGAGACGTGCGTACAAAGAGACAGACAGACAGAGATAACAGACAGAGGGAGACAGAAAGATGGACAGATAGGCAGACAGAGAGAGACAGTCAGACACAGACAGACAAACAGTGAGACAGACAGACACAGAGACAGGCAGAGAAAGATATACAGAGAGATAAACAGACAGAGAGAGACAGAGGGAAACAGACTGATAGTGACAGACAGAGAAAGACAGACAGGCAGAGAAAGACAGACAGGCAGAGAAAGACAGACAGAGTGACAGGAAGACAGAGAGACTGACAGAAAGGATGGATAGACAGAGAGAAACACAGAGACTAAGATACAGACAGAGTGAGGGAAACATAGAGAGAGACAGGCAGACAGGAAGAGACAGAAATAGTCAGAGAGAGAAATGCAGAGAGATAGATAGATCTAGAGAGAGATAAATAGATATAAATACATTTTGTTTTCCCATTATATTTAGTTTAAGCAGTGACCACACAGGCGCTTCTGAGCCCTGCCCAATGACTACTATTAATTTCTCACTCCAGAAGCAGTGGTGGTATCCAAGGACAGCTGTCCCCTATCTCTAATTAATGGGAACTTATCTTCACATGGGTACTTTTTGTTAATCATATGCAATTGAAAGAAGTATGCATATGGTACATGAATTCAATTAAATGTGAATGTCCTGATGAGAATATTCCCTTTAACCCCCTAGTGGTGGCTGTAGGTAGTAAAAATTTTAAAAATGAACCCTGAGTGCAAGTGAACTGAGCTATAGACCAGAAGTACTCAATGACTTTTCAAAGGTTGACTTTGTGGGATACATTGGAAAGGATTGAATTGGGCACCTGAGATAACAAAGGATATTAATGTGTTATGCCAGGAGCACCAGAGGTCTGCAGCAGAGACGTGCTTAGTTATCTACATTGGAATGGGCAAGAATTAAAGATGTAGCTATGTATAGAAATATTTTTTTAATTACTACCTTTTGTTACAATCACTTTTTGACTCGATGAAATGGACAGGAGTATAAGTATTCTGATTGTAAGGTTTGATTCATATAGAAGAAAAGATGATGCATTTCATGTGGCCTTTAGTGGACAGGAAGTTCCCTCTGACACAACAGGAAATGCTCCCCCTCCCTTCTAACAGCGGGGACAGTCTCCTCTCAGCACTCACACTACAGTGTTACATGCAACTTCTGTGATGTGTTTCAGACATTATTTTAACTTACGACCCTTGCAACAGGAATATAATTGGGTGAACTGAAAAGTAACTGTCAGTAGAGTGAGAATTTTTTTGGACAAAAAGCCTCATAGAATTGTATTATATGCAGAAAATACTGATATATTGTAACGGGTCACACAAAAGCACAGGGAAGCCTGGTATGGAGATGCTAGGAGGGGTTCCGGCAGGCAGTGAAGGGAGGTGCCGGATTATAAGAGGAAGCCAGATTATCAGAAGCCAATCAGGAGGACACTGGCCCTTTAAAGGAAACCTACCATTTCAAATTGTAGGTGGACATGGATCGCAGGAGCACCCGTGACATATATAGAGATGTATCTACATCTGTCTGTATCTCTCTTTCCCTCTCTATAGTTTGTGTACCAATATCATATGCCTTTAATAAAGAAGATTGCTAATGAAGCTTTTAGGCTCAAAAACTCCTCACTTACCATATGGTATGTTGCTGCTTGTGTTACCAAGGGCCCTGAGACTGTCCCTGATGGGGATAAGGCAGATAAAAGGGGAAATAGACTGCATGCCGTGTAGTGGGCCTGTGCACTGCCTACTGCCTGCGCCTGGTGCAATCTATGGAGCAATTCTATGCCAGGTCAGACATAGAAGAGCCCCGGCGGCACAGCTCATGGCTGCGGTGCGCTGCCACCGCTGGGATTTATGGTGGGCTGGAACCTCCTGATAAGTCCAGTGCAGGCCAGGATAACACCAAGAAATTCAACAAATTCAAATATACATAAGGTATAAATACAAAAATACCCCCCAAAAATGTGAACCCCTGTACTACAGCTGACAACATGAATATGTGCAGTGGTCGAGGGATATTCCTTCATCACTGCTGAATTGGCCCTGTAGGTGTCATTGTACTCTTATAGATTGAGAAGAACACTGCATTCATCTTGCTATAGACAGCAATGGTCAGACTAACTGGCAACCAAGGTTGACATCAAGACCACCAATGTCTTCCAGTTGAGCTTGAATGGTTGACAGTAACATTTTTCTCTCTTCTGAGGGTTCCTTATTTGCATACTTTTTTACCTCCAAGGCATCAACTGTAATACTCCATAGTCAACTGCATCTCGTCAATAAGAACCTCAAACTTTTTCACTTATTTTCACCCTAATAAGTATGAAAGTTGCCGACGTTCGGCCTTCAACTTACCATACGGTCCACCTCTTCCGAGGAAATATCCACTGCTCTCCCAGTCTCTCGTTTTCGTAAACTCCTTCGTTTTTTCACATTGTCAGGAGAAGGCAAGATAGCTTTGACCTGTAAATGAGGACATTAACAACACATAAGACCAGTGCGGGATCAGATCAGATACTGGAGACATAAAGGGGTTGAGCAGGAATTATCATCAATGGTCAATCTACAGATTTACAGAATTGAGTTGGGTTTGCCAATATGGGTCCCTTGTACTCATGGGCTGGTCATTGGCATGGTGTGGGTGTTGGCTCTCCGATGATTTATTATACAGGCTGTTCTTAAGTTAAATTTGTATGTAAGTCCATCCAAATTTTTTTTTGGTCTTTCTGACAATTAGATTTTAAAAATGTCGGGTTCTCATCAGAACCAGGATTAACAATAAAGCTTCATTGTAGACACCTTTCATAATGGTTGTAGCTGTTTATTGTAGGGTTGTTTGTAACTAGGGGTTGTCTGTAAGTTGGGTATTCTTAAGTAGGGGACAACCTGTAATGCCTTGACAAATTCCTCAAAAGTTTTTTTTCTTACAGTGTATTGCTAGGGCCATTAATATTAGGGTCACAGGACTGGTGTAGAGCTGTTACCCCTACATTGATGTTCCAGTCCACTGATGAGCAGGTTCAGTCCAGCTCTATTACAGAACCTAGAAGAACAGTGGTGCCCCATCACTTCATTCTACGGATAAGTGATGGTCCTAGAGGTAGGAACATCACTGAATATATATAGTAATATTTTAGCATTATACAACTACTTCATAGCGTTCATTCTTAGGTGCCTTCTCTTTAAGGAGATGCCGTTTGGCAGTAGTATGGTGAATTGTTTTGCAATTTTTGCTTTTGCTTTAGAGAAGATGATAAATACAAAGGGTCTAACAGTCACTAAAATGGGGCAGGAATATAATAAGAGATGGGTGCAGAAAACACAGGATTACAAATGTACACATGGGCACCGATTGTTGGTAACCTGCAATATGTCTTTAATCATCAAATACTGAAGGACACTAAATGTACTGAAGAACACTGTTCAGATACATTTGTATATCCGATCCAAACTTCTGCCTAGCTGTAAAACAACTGGCTGCAGCACAAGCCTCCCCATGTTGTATTCCTACTGATACCAGGGACACAAAGGTTTGTCATTTTACCAAATCACCCAAGATTTATAGTCACTTCTACCACATGTATTTAACCAGACGTTCCTTTTCTTGCTTAGGTCAAACCTCTGTTTGGCTGTAAGGCAACTGGCTGCAACCATCCTCCCCCTCTGATTTGCATACAATAGGAAACCATGAACAATAGAGCTGCTTTTCAGATGGATTACACCCTATTTAAATTAACCATCTTCTATATGTGTTCATATGTATCATTTTTTTTCTTTATAAAACCAAACTTTATCTGGCTGTAAAACAACAGGGTGGAGCAGGAGTCCTTTTTATCCTGATTTGCCCAAAACAGGTAACCAGGAACACTAGAGCTCTTGAAAATAAATCATGACCTGTTTATCCATGTGGTCTCCTAATATGTTTTTTCTATTTATGAAGCCAAATATCTATCTGGCTGTAAGACAACTGGATGGAGCAGAAGTCCTCCACCACTTTTGTATCTGTAATAGGAAGAAAACACTAAGGGTTCTTCAACTAAATCATCCCACCTCAAACATCTACTGAATACAAATGGAAAAGGTGTATCCAGATAAAATCCTTGTAATACAGGCTTTGGGAATTGACAGGTGACACAGACAGATCCTTTCCCCTCTCTACCTGATGACCTTACGTTACTCTAGATCAGGGATGGCGAACCTTTTGGAGTCAGAGTGCCCAAGCTACTACCAAAACCCATTTATATGTCGCAACGTGCCAACGTGACATTTTAGAAGTAACTTATTGATCCCTGCTGTATCACAGGTTTTAATCGTATTGGCGTCTTGAGTTCACCAATACAATAGAAGGATGATGGATTAATTTGTATTGTAGCTTTCCTCCATGTTCCCCTGAAGAGGAAGTATCAGGGGACCCAGAGAAGGAGCTCCAATGACAATCCATCTCTAGTCACACCTTCTCGCTCCTCCTGTAGTCCCGGCAGCTGAGGATGTGTTGCTTTAAAATAGCGCTGAGCATGGCACATTCTGGTCTGTATTGGATCACAGGAGAAAGCCTTGAGTCCTGTCTGGCAAACTCTGTGTTGGGGTAAAGGCCTAGGTGCCCACAGAAAGGGCTCCGAGTGCCACCTCTGGCACCCGTGCCATAGGTTCGCCACCACTGCTCTAGATGGTAAGGGACCACTGGTCAATGTTCCCTTCCTGCACCAAAGTGAAAAACACACAGACGAAGAGTAGACAGTACAAACATGGAAGAGTAGTCTCCAGAGGTGAATCACAACTAAGAGGGCAAACACAGTACATAATCACAAGGCAGAAGGGTAGTCAAAACACCAGAATACTGAATACAGGATACCAGCAGTTGTCTACAAAACTAATCTACAGTCAGAACGAAACTAATTGCGAGCCAGATGATTTATGGGAAGCCGGAGAACCAGCTCGAGGGATGATTGGAGTGGAATCAGATTGGATGAATCCGAGCAGAACTGCAGTAAATATTTAGGTTTAGTTCAAACTAAGAAATACTCACTGGTCCTCGACCATAAGGAATATCATTGTCTTCAGAGCTGGGAAGCACAGCAGTCTTCTCATTATTGGGCATTGAGAAGATGACGACAATCCCCCCCTGTGAATACGCAGTTTGTTACAATGTGTCAGGAATCAGGGTCTACATAGGGGAGCACATGTGATGCAGATTATGTACCACACACCTGTATTAGCATCAGGAACAGCAACTTGGAAAAATACAGCTTCATCTCTCTGTAAAACAAGACAAGGGGGAGATTTATTCAGCACCATTTTTCCCTGTCTCCGAGATGTTATACTGCGACTATTGCTATTTCATCAACTGTGGCTGCATTTTTGATGCAATTTATCCTGCAAAAATACTCCAGGCCGATGGTGCCATAGACCAAAGTACAAGCAGGTAATCCACCAGGTATGAGCTGCACAGTAAGGCTTTGATGAACATCTGTGTAAGTATAACTGTCACATGTATATAGCGAGAGTCCCTGACGGCTTACAAATTATAGCAACCATCTGACAAGTTGTTACATGCGGACACTCCCTTTAAGAACAGAACTACTAAGATTATTCAGTTGCTGTCAGCTATAGAAATGTTAGAATTCTCCAGTTCAATTAGGGTTACACCATTGTAATACCATTCCTAACCACATGGTGCGCTGTGTATGGAAGGAAAGGAAAGGGATAAGGGCCATGGGGGGTTAAAAATATCTCTCACAGTAACTAACATTTTCGAAAAAAGAATCTATCTATCTATCTATCTCATATCTATCTATCTATCTATCTATCTATCTATCTATTTATCTATCTATCTATCTATCTATCTATCTATCTATCTATCTATCTATCTATCTTCTTTCAATCTTCTCTATCTATCTATCTATCTATCTCTATCTATCTATCTATCTATCTACTCATATCCTATCTATCTATCTATCTATCTATCTATCTCATATCTATCTTTCTATCTATCTCCTATCTATCTATCTATCTATCTATCTATCTATCTATCTCATATCTATCTATCTATCTATCTCATATCTATCTATCTATCTATCTATCTCATATCTATCTATCTATCTATCATCTATCTTTCTATCTATCTCCTTATCTATCTCTATCTATTCTATCTATCATCTCTATCCCATATCTATCTCATATCTATCTATCTCATATATATCTATCTATCTATCTAATCTCATATCTATCTATCTATCTATCTATCTATCTATCTATCTATCTATCTCATATCTATCTATCTATCTAGCTCATATCTTTCTATCTATCTATCTATCTACTTATATCTATCTATCTATCTCATATCTTTTTCTATCTATCTATCTATCCTCATGTCTATCTATCTTTCTATCTCATTCTATCTATCTATCTATCTATCTATCCTCTATCTCCTATATCTATCTACTTCTATCTATCTATCTATCTATCTCTACTATCTATCTATCTACTGTCTATCTAGCTCATACCTTCATCTATCTCATATCTATCTATTTTTTTCTTTTTTTTTTTCAATCCATCTATTTACTCCTCTAATATTAATCTATTTATATCTACCATGCAACTATCTCTAACTTTCTATTAAATTCAATTAGGTATTTCATTCTATCTACTCATATCTATCATCTATCTATCTATCTATCTATCTATCTATCCATATCTATCTACTCTATCTATCTATCTATCTATCTATCTATCTATCTCATATCTATCTATCTCATTCTATCTATCTATCTTATCTATCTATCTCATATCTATCTTCTATTCTATCTATCTATCTATCTATCTATCTATCTACTATCTATCTCTATTCTTTCTATCTATCTCCTATCTATCTATCATCTATCTATCCTCATATCTATCTATCTCTATCTATCTATCTATCTATCTATCTCATATCTATCTCATATCTATCTATCTATCTCTATCTATCTATCTATTCTATCTTCTATCATCTCATACTATCTATCTCATCTCTCATATCTATCTATCATCTATTATCTATCTATCTATCCTATCTTCTATCTATCTATCTTCTATATCTATCTATCTATCTTCTATCTAATCTATCTATCTATCTATCTATCATATCTATCTATCTATATCTTCTATCTTCTATCTATCTATCTATCTATCTATCTATCTATCTATCTATCTATCTATCATCTGTCCAACAATTCTTCTTTATCTTCCCATATATTTTAATTTCTCTCCCATCTGAGTCTCACTTACCGGCTTTCGTATCTCGGGAGTGAGTTTGTAGGAGAAGGAGCCTCATGTATGTACATGAAGCGGATCAGGACGTTGTATTTATTAGGCAGGAGACGGAAGATTTCCTGTTGACTTTTTTTCTCTAATCAAACATCCAGCTCCATTGTAATACCAGAATGTTATATAGACGAGATACATGTTACACGTTTACAAGAATGTATGACTACATGTAACAATATGCTTAGAGAATGCGATCGCCCCCGCGGCCGATGTCCTGAAGTATAGTATTATTGTCTTTCTATTGTGTACAGTCTACACCTCAATATACAGAAGATGGCGCCATATTGTCCTATTGGCTTAACACCATCCGAACTCGGAGTGTTCCATCTTCCTGGTTTACATATGTAAAACCCTCCAAGCTGTATATAGTGCTATAAACTTGGCCAGGCTAACTTCCTCTTCAGGTGGACCTAGAGTAGAGGAAGTCTATGGTTGAGACATTGGTGGGTTCCCACCATGGGTCAGTCAAAGCTAGTGGAAGGTCAGAGCAAGTTCTAACAAAGTTGAGGTCGGGGCAGACAGGGAGCACAGATTTGTAGCAAGGCTTCACATGGGACATGAGTAACCAATGTAAAGGTTGGATCAAGCCAAAACCAGGATCAGTCAGCAGCCGGAGTACTTTCAGATGCAGGAATGTTTTATTGGGAACCAAGGGCAGGTTCTGTTTGAAGGATTTGAGGATGAACGAGACACACTTTATATATGTGCAGATGAGACTGCAGGTGCCTACAGTCCAGGAACAGGTGAGGAGTCCAGAGATATAGTCAAGTTGGGAGGAGAGGGAAGGGTGGCAGGCACCGTAGGGAACTGGTGGATGTGACCTTGGGGGAGCAAAATGTGGACTCATGGACAGCAGTGGTACATTAATACCCCCACCCCTTATTCTCTTCTTCTTGATCCATGTGCATGGTGGAACTTCTCCCAAACCAGAGTTTTCTGTAGTCTATCAGGACGTCCTTTCAGGACTAAAGCTCCTCAAACTAACTAGGTTGAGTGATCTCCTGCAACCTCTTAGAGTATGGATTGAGTCATTGATTTCATACTCATCTCCTAAAACGCGTATATATGGCATCAATGGATTCAAAATCATCCAGAAGAGTTTGCTACATGCACAACTAATAAGGAGCCGGATTGGTACCAAAGGATGACTGATAAAAATGGTGTTACCAGTAGAGAGATAATTGTAAGAAACCCAATAAAGAAGAAACAATTCCCCGGCAACCCAGATAGACCGCTTCACGTGACCATTGGATTGGAAATATCATGAAGTTTTCTGAATTTTGATGTAGGCTTAACACTATAGACGAAGCTATATGGAAATGAGAAATCAGTGCCTGGACATATTCATTAGTGGAATGATTATGTGGTTTTTGGCAATAACCCAGGACCCAATCCTTTTAGGGGGCCAATGGCACCTAAATCATCCCCACCAAATTTTAACTAAGAGAAGCCTTCACTCATATACACATATACACAAGAGACATCTCAGGACCTTCGAAGGTCCTCCAACACATTCCCCCATTCCCCAAGCAACTGCTTCTAGAACCAGATGAGGAGGGGCCATAATATTCACACAGCCCGGATCCATGGCAGTCTTTATCTGCCCCTGGACATTTCTATGCCGAAAAGGTGGGTGAAATGAGGAGTGGTAGAGAACAAATTTGTGAAAGCATCACATCTTCTTTAGGAATACCTAATCCATTCTACTGGTGGTCTTTCTGCAATATCCAGAGCCTGAACCACCTACATGCATACCCTTACACCACCCACGATCCCAACTCAACCCCAACAGTTTGCTCTAGATCGTGGTTCTCACCTTTCTAATGCTGTGACCCCCGACAATACAGTTCCTCATTCTGTGGTGACCCCCAACCATGCACTCGCATAAAACACAGTAAATTTCGGCTCCGATGGCTTTAGCGAACCCCGTTTTGGTCGTTCGACCCCCGCTGGGGTCCCACCCACAGTTGAGAACCACTGCTCTAGATGTCTTAATGAGAAAATTTAACAAAACAACCATAATGCACTTCAATGACCGTCAACTGAAAGGTCTTTCCGTGACTGTCCAGCAGTCAATTATCTCTAACTAAAGGTTCCCTACCCAAAGTAGGCCCTGAGAACAGATTAAATTCATTTGATAAACGATGTCAAATGAGGGGAGATCATGCCGTAACATTATGTTGGAGCAATAGTTTATATGAATAAAAATCTCATGACTAAGAATTATTTGATCAGGTTGTTTTGAAAATCGGGTCATCTTGTGACGCACCTATCGAGACCACCCGGCCAGAGAAATGGCTTCATGTCTCATTGTCCTTCAATTATTTCCTAATTTGTGTAAGAAGATGAGGAAAGAAGAATCACCCCATCCAGCAATTTTCTCTTCTCCTGTTTCCTTCCTTTTTATGGTCCGGTTTACAGCAGTGGTAAATATCCAGGATCGGGGTCTAATAATTGTCAAGGAAGGAAGAAGAAACCGACAAATGACAAGAAACTGATTCCAAATTTCACAAAGGTTAAGAACACAATTTTATGAATGTAACAATAGAAATGACAGTAATATTATTACATAACCGGTACAACCAGATGCTAATGAAGACCAGACATCGACGACACTCAGGTCAAATCGGTATCTTTAGGGCAATATGGCAAACCTTTTAGAGACCAAGTGCCCAAACTACAACAAAGACCCACTTATTTACGCAAGTGCCATCACAGAAATTTAAGTTGTGATTTATACTCCTTCTCTGTCACAGTTTTCATTGATACCAGCACCTGAGGACACCAATAAAGCAGAAAATAGTCCCAGGTGCGCTCACTTTAATAGATCTGTGCACAAGCAAGTCCTGGCTGTCTGGGACTCAGGAAGATACCTGGAGTCCTCTCTGGAGATGGACTGAGTGCCCACAGAAGGGCTCTGAGTGCCACCTCTGGCACCAGTGCCATAGGTTACCCATCACTGCTTTAGGGGGTCTGTTATTTTGCTAACACAAATTCTGCCTGCTGGAACGCTTTGTATTGTGCTTGTATAGGGCCGATGCCAGTACCCGCTGACCCACGCAAGTGCCAGGGGGCCCAGAACTCCAAAGGGGCCCACCACGACATGGACCAGAAACAGTGGCACACCAACGTAACAACAGCCATATTACGTGCCCATCCCGGGGGCGAAGTTAATTCAGAATCCCATCCACTCCCACCTGACGCAGCTGACTGGGCCACCCTAACGTCCAGGGCGGCCTGCGCGCCTCATGTCCGGCCTGGCACAGTCCGCACGCCTCTCCTTCCTGACCCTGCCACCATGTCCCAACCGAGTGCCATCCATCTGGGGTAAGTATAATTGCTACATGCAATGCATGTATATTGTTTATGTGTATATGTGTTGTATATGTTTTTTTGTGTGTATATATGCTGTGTGTATTTGTTGTGTATATATTGGATGTGTGTGTATATATGCTGTATATCTGTGTGGTGTGTTTACTGGATGCGTGTGTACATATTGCTGATATTTGTGCATATGTTGAATATACTGGGTGTGGGTGTATACCTTGTGCTTATGTGATGTGTGATATATTGATGGATGGTATATAGCTACATATACTGGATGTGTGTGTTTGTGTATATCGGATGCATGTGTGTATACTGTATAAATTGGACGTGTGTGTGTGTATTTATCTGTTATTTCTTGTGCATGTTGTATATTTTGTAAATTGATGTGTATTACTGCATGTGTGTATAAATGTAGGAATCTGTAACCGTGTATGAGTGTAGAAATGATAGTGATTGTGTAAAACATGCATGTGTGTTTGAGGGAAAGGTCTGCTATAGCCTCTGATCAAAAAATGTAATTACATCAGCGACGGCATCCTTGTCGCCGTGGTACTGAATTGTCTTTTCTTATGTCCGAGCTCAGGTGACAGGGCATGCCGCCGCATGAGGCTCTATCGCCCAGGGCCCACTGAAACCTGGAGCCGGCCCTGGTCTTGTATTGAATTTGATGTGGATGATTTGAGCCTATAATTTAGTAAATCTATGAATTCTACACCTGATTTACCTTGGCATGCTTGGTTATCCATAACCGCCAGCTGGTTACTTTTGAAAGAGACTTTTGTCTGTATCTAAAGTAGGCTGATGGGAATCAGGAATGCGGGGGGAGGGGGTTTACCGATCGCCACTGATATCCACATCAGGCCCCCCCTTCAGACCTTCTTACTCACCTGCTTCCTCGCCCTCCACCTTCGGACCTTATTGTCTCTGCGGCTCATCAGGTAGATATTGGAGTAAGGAGGCAGTGGCTCCTCCGTCACCGTTGGCCTCTTTTAGATATATGCGGCTCAACTGTGGTATCAAGTTGACAGCGCACACCTGCTACAACCCGGGTCCTCATGCACCTAACCGTATATTGGGGGCCATGAGTTAGCCGCAGGAGACCCCAAAGAGGTGTATTGTTCCATGGTGCATATTGTGGTGAGCAACAATGGGGCACTTTACTTATCCGGTTCCTGCGGAGTTCATTTATTGCAGGATTGTCCGCCGATAATGCACATCGTGCCGTGATTCACTAAGACGGCTACCGATATCCTGCATGTGTCGCTCCCCCCCCCCCTCATCCACCGGAGGTTCACCTTCTTCTTCCTGGTGCATGTAAGTGCATTGTTTTGTGACACACAATTTGGATCTTAATCCCGCACTCAGTCCGAATCCTTTCGGTCGTCCAAAGGCTCACCCTGGATTTCTGTCGCACGGAAGCAAGCGCAGCTAATGCCACAATCGTCGCGTGTGATACAATCCCAGCGCAAGCCCCTGTTAAATACCTGTAAAGCTGCGCAAATCCCAAAAACCATTAAAACAGTCTGACGAAAGTGCGATCCGTGACCTTTAGTAAATAGACCCAGTGTCTCACTGCACCATCTCCGAAACGGACATTATGGCCGTCTGGCTCATTTGAAGATGGGAGAAGTGATTGGCTTTCTCCTCTATCATCTAGACCAGCCAGAATGGCCATTAAACTTTCCCCATGAGGCCTGAGGCTGAGGCTCGTATTTTTGCTCAGCATCCTTTGTATACCAACAGAGGGATATACCACGCTGGTGGAGAGGTAGGACTGGGTAAGAACACCAACCTCTCGAACTGCATCTCAGAACCATCTCAATAGCTACTCTGTTCATCTTCTGCTGTATGTGGTCTAGGGTGGCAGGCACCGTAGGGAAACTGGTGGATGTGACCATTGGGAGGAGCAAAATGTGGACAATCATGGACAGCAGTGGTACATTAATACCCCCAACCCTTATGTCTCTTCTTCTTTGATCCAATGCAATGGTGGAACTTCTCCCAAACCAGAGTTTTCTGTAGTCTATCAGGACGTCTCTTCAGGACTAAAGCTCCTCAAACTAACTAGGTTGAGTGATCTCCTGCACCCTCTTAGAGTCATGGATTGAGTCATTGATTTCATACTCATCTCCTAAAACGCGTATATATGGCATCAATGGAGTCAAAATCCAGAAGAGTTTGCTACATGCACAACTAGATAAGGAGCCGGGATTGGTACCAAAGGATGACTGATAAAAATGGTGTTAAGCCAGTAGAGAGATAATTGTAAGAAAACCCAATAAAGAAGAAACAATTCCCCGGCACCAGATAGACCTGCTTCACGTGACCATTGGATTGGAAATATCATGAAGTTTTCTGGAATTTTGATGTAAGCTTAACACTATAGACGGAAGCTATATGGAAATGAGAAATCAGTGCCTGGACATATTCATTAGTGGAATGATATGTAGGTGGTTTTGGCAGTAACCCAGGACCCAATCCTTTTAGGGGGCCAATGGGCACCTAAATCACCCACCAAATTTTATACTAAGAAGAGCCTTCACTCATATACACATATACACAAGAGACATCTCAGGACCTTCGAAGGTCCTCCAACACATTCTCCATTCCCCAAGCAACTGCTTCTAGAACCAGATGGAGGAGGGGCCATAATATTCACACAGCCCAGGATCCATGGCAGTCTTTATCTGCCCCTGGACATATTCTATGCCGAAAAGGGTGGGTGAAATGAAGGGATGGTAGAGAACAAATTTGTGAAAGCATCACATGCTTCTTTAGTGAATACCTAATCCATTCTACTGGTGGTCTTTCTGCAATATCCGAGCCTGACCACCCTACATGCATACCCTTACACCACCACGATCCCAACTCAACCCCAACAGTTTGCTCTAGATCAGTGGTTCTCAACCTTTCTAATGCTGTGACCCCGCAATACAGTTCCTCATGCTGTGGTGACCCCAAACCATGCAACTCGCAGTAAAAACACAGTAAAATTTCGGCTCCGATGGCTTTAGGCGAACCCCGGTTTTGGTCGTTCGACCCCCGCTGGGGTCCCGACCCACAGGTTGAGAACCACTGCTCTAGATGGTCTTAATGGGAGAAAATTTAACAAAACAACCATAATGCACTTCAATGACCGTCAACTGAAAGGTCTTTCCGTGACTGTCCAGCAGTCAATTATCTCTAACTAAGAGGTTCCCTACCCAAAAGTAGGCCCTGAGAACAGGATGTAAATTCATTTGAGAAACGATGTCAAATGAGGGGAGATCATGCCGTAACATTATGTTGGAGCATAAGTTTATAGAATAGAAATCTCATGACTAAGAATTATTTGATCAGGTTGTTTTGAAAATCGGGTCATCTTGTGACGCACCTATCGAGACACACCCGGCCAGAGAAGATGGCTTCATTGTCTCATTGTCCTTCAATTATTTCCTAATTTGTGTAAAGAAGATGAGGAAGAAGAAGAATCACCTCCAGCAATTTTCTCCTGTTTCCTTCCTTTTTATGGTCCGGTTTACAGCAGTGGTAAATAATCCAGGATCGGGTCATAATAATTGTTCAAGGAAGGAAGAAGAACCGACAAATGACAAGAAACTGATTCCAAATTTCACAAAGTGTAAGAACACAATGTTATGAATGTAACAATAGAGAAATGACAGTAATATTATTACATAACCGGTACAGACCAGATGCTAATGAAGACCAGACATCGACGACACTCAAATCGGTCAAATCGGTATCCTTTAGGGCAATGATGGCAAACCTTTTAGAGACCAAGTGCCCAAACTACAACAAAGACCCACTTATTTATCGCAAAGTGCCATCACAGAAATTTAAGTTGTGATTTATACTCCCTTCTCTGTCACAGTTTTCATTGATACCAGCACCCTGAGGACACCAATAAAGCAGAAAATAGTCCCAGGTGCAGCTGTCACTTTAAAATAGATCTGTGCACAGCAAGTCCTGGGCTGTCTGGGACTCAGGAAGATACCTGGAGTCCTCTCTGGAGATGGACTGAGTGCCCACAGAAAGGGCTCTGAGTGCCACCTCTGGCACCAGTGCCATAGGTTAGCCATCACTGCTTTAGGGGGTCTGTTATTTTGCTAGACACAAAAATTCTGCCTGCTGGGAACGCTTTGTATTGTGCCTTGTATAGGGCCGATGCCAGTACCCAGCTGACCCAGGCAAGTGCCAGGGGCCCAGAACTCCAAAGGGGCCCACCACGACGATGGACCAGAAACAGTGGCACCACGTAACAACAGCCATATTACGTGCCCATCCCGGGGGCGAAGTATAATTCAGAATCCCATCCACTCCCACCTGACGCAGCTGACATGGGCCACGCCTAACGTCCAGGGCGGCCTGCGCGCCTCATGTCCGGCCTGGCACAGTCCGCACGCCTCTCCTTCCTGACCCTGCCACCATGTCCCAACCGAGTGCCATCCATCTGGGGTAAGTATAATTGCTACATATGCAAATGCATGTATATGTGTTGTGTATATGTGTTGTATATGTGTTGTGTATATATGCTGTGTGTATGTGTTGTGTATATATTGGATGTGTGTGTATATATGCTGTATATCTGTGTGGTGTGTTTACTGGATGCGTGTGTACATATGCTGTATATTTGTGCATATGTGTTGAATATACTGGGTGTGTGTGTATACCTGTGCTTATGTGATGTGTGTATATATTGGATGTGTATGTATATATGCTACATATACTGGATGTGTGTGTGTTGTATATACTGGATGCATGTGTGTATACTGTATAAATTGGACGTGTGTGTGTGTATTTATGCTGTATATCTGTGTGCATGTTGTATATTTTGTAAATTTGATGTGTATATACTGCATGTGTGTATAAATGTAGGAATCTGTAGACCTGTGTATGAGTGTAGAAATGATAGTGATTGTGTAAAAACATGCATGTGTTTTTGAGGGAAAGGTCTGCTATGGAGCCTCTGATCAAAAAATGTAATTACATCAGCGACGGCATCCTTGTCGCCGTTGTACTGAATTGTCTTTTCTTATGTCCGAGCTCAGGTGACAGGGTCATGCCGCCGCATGAGGCTCTATCGCCCAGGGGCCCACTGAAACCTGGAGCCGGCCCTGGTCTTGTAATTGAATTTGATGTGGATGATTTGAGCCTATAATTTAGTAAATCTATGAAATCTACCACCTGATTTACCTTGGCATGCCTTGGTTATCCATAACCGCCAGCTGGTTACTTTTGAAAGAGACTTTTGTCTGTATCTAAAGTAGGCTGAGGGAATCAGGAATGCTGGGGGAAGGGGGGTTACCGGATCGCCACTGATATCCAGCATCAGGCCCCCCCTTCAGACCTTCTTACTCACCTGCTTCCTGCCCTCCACCTTCTGACCTTATTGTCTCTGGCGTCATCAGGAGATATTGGAGTAGAGGAGGCAGTGGCTCCTCCCGTCACCGTTGGCCTCTTTTAGTATATAGCGGCTCAACTGTGGTATCAAGTTGACAGCGCACACCTGCTACAACCCAGGGTCTCGTGCACCTAACCATATATGGGGGCCATGAGTTAGCCGCAGGAGACCCCAAAGAGGTGTATTGTTCACGGTCACATTGTGGTGAGCACACAATGGGGCACATTTACTTATCCGGTCCTGCGGAGTTCATTTATTGCAGGATTGTCCGCCGATAATGCACATCTGCCGTGATTCACTAAGATCGTGCTACCGATATCCTGCATGTGTCGCTCCCCCGCTCAGGTCCACCGGAGTTCACCTTCTTCTTCCTGGTGCATGTAAGTGCATTGTTTTGTGACACAATTTGGATCTTAAATCCCGCACTCAGTCCGAATCCTTTCGGATCGTCCAAAGGCTCACCCTGGATTTCTGTCGCACGGAAGCAGCGCAGCTATGCCACAATCCGATCGCGTGTGATACAATCCCAGCGCAAGCCCCTGTTAAATACCTGTCAAAGCTGCGCAAATCCCAAAAACCATTAACAGTCTGACGAAAGTGCGATCCGTGACCTTTAGTAAATAAGACCCAGTGTCTCACTGCACCATCTCCGAAACGGACATTATGGCCGTCTGGCTCATTTGAAGATGGGAGAAGTGATTGGCTTTCTCCTCTATCATCTACACCAGGCCAGAATGGCCAGTAAACTTTCCCCATGAGGCCTGAGGCTGAGGCTAGTATTTTGCTCAGCATCCTTTGTATACCAACAGAGGGATATACCACGCTGGTGGAGAGGTAAGGACTGGGGTAAGAACACAACCTCTCGAACTGCATCTCAGACCATCTCAGATAGCTACTCTGTTCATCTTCTGCTGTATGTGTCTAGACATGTCCAATCAAGGGGTAAGGTGAGAGAAGACATGTATGGATAACCTGAACACCCAGAAGAGAATCCGGTCCCCCACAGCTTTCACCTATGATGAGAAGTACAGTAATTACTAGGGGATATACATAGATATATCCTCTGGTAGCACTTTGTAGTCTTAATCTATTAATAACGTGAGGGTATGACATCTCGTTCAGTCGTATTACACGATGTTAGAGCTGTAGGACATCGACCGGTCTACACGCATTGCAGGCACCGATTTCATCATTACTGATACATTGGGGCAGATTTACTTACCCGGTCCATTCGCGATCCAGCGGCGCGTTCTCTGCGGTGGATTCGGGTCCGGCCGGGATTTGTTAAGGCAGTTCCTCCGACGTCCACCAGGTGGCGCTGCTGCGCTGAAGTTCCCCGGAACGCGCTGGAATACACCGAGCCGGGCTAAATGAAGGTAAGTGCAAGCTCCGCGACAGATTTTTTGTTTTAAATGCGGCGGTTTTTCCGAATCCGTCTTTTTTTTTCGCTCGGCCATGCGCCCGATTTCCGTCGCGTGCATGCCAGCACGGATGCGCCACAATCCGATCGCGTGCGCCCAAATCCCGGGGCAATATAGGGGAAATCAGCGCAAATCGGTAATATTCGGGTAACAAGTCGGGAAAACGCGAATCGGGCTCTTAGTAAATGACCCCCAATGTACTGGAACAACATTTCAGGCGGATACACAATATCCTGCGTATATAAGATACATGGCCCTCGCTTGTATCCCTGTAACACAGTTGTGATCTTTCTTCAGAAAGTTTATGAAGTCCTCGTCCGTTATTCCAGGAATCGCTCATATAGTAAAAGTGGATTAGTAAATGTCTTGACATAAGTCAACATTTGAGCAATTAGCTGGCATGTCCTGGATGAAGCCCGGCACGAGCCGCACCCAACGCTGTCATCTATTACTACATTGCTGAGAACTGAGCCCTGTGTGCTAATAAATCATGAACCGGAGGATTGCAGACATCTGCTAAGAGGCTGAGTGCTATAGGGTTCACAGAGGTCACAGATGCTACTTGGTCCCTAAGACATGGAGTCCTGCTTACCATTCATTCTCCATCC
The DNA here is from genome assembly GCA_019512145.1 of Engystomops pustulosus. Lineage (NCBI taxonomy): Eukaryota > Metazoa > Chordata > Amphibia > Anura > Leptodactylidae > Engystomops > Engystomops pustulosus. The sequence continues at coordinate 107,734 of WNYA01000156.1, read as the reverse complement.
AGGACCCATTACAAGTCCCCTGTCAGTGCTGGTTATAGTACTTGTATCAGCTAGGACACACCAATTAAAGGAAATCTACCACCAGGTTGAAGGATTACAAACCAAGCACATTGACAAACGGGTTAGTCCGTCCCCCCCCCCACCCCCGCACGCTCATTTGTATAATTTTTAAAGCTTTTTTCCTTACAAACAAGGGCATACAAAGTTAAAAGAAGAGCAGATCCCGCCAGAGGTGGCACACACCAGTATGTCAGTGTGCTTGGTTTACAATCCTCCATCCTGGTAGTAGATGTTCAAATGATCATAATCAATAATCATCCTAGGTAACCCCTTTTTTCAGGTATCCGAAAGCTGGGTACCACTGATTACAATGGATAATTAGAAGTGGGAGCACTGGATATGTAATACAATTACATGCAGTATATCCTCTAGTACATGGGGGGGTGTATAAACTGCAAGGAAGAAGGGGGGTATGTACATGAAATAAATAAGTGGGTGCTATATAATGTTGATTTTGTAAGTATAGTAGATATTATTTAGTGAGGGGGAATATATAATAATGTATTTGGGGTGTGGTCTTTGTTATATTATAACCAGGGGCATAGCCTAATGTGTTGCAAGGGCGATGTATGAAACAAGCCAGGGCGTGGTGGGGTGTGATGTGTAGAGTAAATATGATAAATTTTAGGGCACAGTGTGGTAAGTTGGTATGTGAACAGCATACATGATACATACAAGGGCACATGGGGCACATGTGATATACATGGGCACAACATGGACAGTTGTGGTGAGAGGGGTAAATATAGGATATTTGTGGTGCACCGCATGCAGTGTCGGACTGGGGGACCTAGGATGCAGTGAGGATGTAAGCTGACACCTGGGACTGGAGTCTAAGTGGCACCTGGCTTTCACCAGAGCCCGCCACAAAGTGGGTAGGACTTGCTGCAGCAGGATATCACCAGGTTGCTACACAGACGCGACTTTGTTCTCAGTGGTGGCCAAGGTCGAGATACAGAGTCATGAGGCAGAATCGTGATCGGGGACAGGCAGGAGGTCGAGACAGGCAGCACGGGATCGGAGTCAATGGCGGAGCAGAAGGTAGCATAATAAGGAACAGAACAGAGTCACAACGGGAATGCAGAAAACAATGACAGGACATAGGGAAACAAGCTTTTTCCATGGCACCAAGATCCGGCAGGGGACACAGGAAGGGAGATTTTACAGGAAAGGCAGCCAGCTAACCCCAATTATTGGTGTACTGGCCCTTTAAGTCTCAGAACGCCGTCGCTCCCTCGTCTTAGGGGCGGGGATGCACATGCTGGAGCGAGGGGACAGCCGGTGGTACATGTACAGGTAAGAAGGGCTGCTGCTGCATGAGAGGGGACAGGGAGGCACACGGGTGTGCCAGCGACCCAGGACATGGATCACAGGAGCACCCGTGACAGGGGGGAGTAAGTAAAAAAAACACGAGGAGGCTGTTTGGGATGATAAACCAGGGAATATTTTAGGGAACAGGAGAATGTTTTAGTTTCTGAATTTTAAAAGCCGCCACATGAGTTCACTACTAAGGGGCCCACTGAGGTTCTAGGACCCAGGGGACTACTGAAACCATATCAGTTCACAATTCAGTTGCAATTCCATTGAATCTTGTGAACATGGCCTTAAAGGGGTTTTCCCATGAAAGAAAATTCTCAAATTGCAATCCGATAGTGAGGTCAACACAATAAAGATCATTTTACCACCTGCTTCACAATTTTACTTATTGCAACTTTTATTGCTGTTTTAGCTCCAATCACTCAGTGATGGCCAGTGCAAAATCCCAGCATGTGGGTGCGGACTCTCTAAGCAGACACTTTATGATCCCTCTAGTTCTATGTGCTGACTATGTGGTTAGGTTATCAGGGTACAGGTGTATATACACCCGTATCTCGCTTCTAAACATTGTACTAACACACTGATACATAGAAAGAGAGATCAGAGATGAGATGATGAGATCCATGAGATGCATATAACATATAATGACACAGTCAGCTCTCCTACATCTCTGCTATTCCACAAAACACTAGATCTGCTGTGCCAGACTGCAGGGGGGCAGGGCTAGAGTTCATGGAGCAGAGAGAGAAAAACTTAGCTCCAGGGCTATCACACTAAAATCCAAGATGGCTTCCCTGACCCTAAGTCAGAAGTTACTGGGTCGTGTCTTGGAGCAACTGAAATTGTATACACCAGGACTGATAGAGACAAGATGGAATTTTATCTGTGAAATGCTGGATTTTTTGTTAATAACAGTGAATTAGAGAATGTGTGATTTTGTTATCCTGAGTATATTTAAGAAACTTTTCTACATGGGAATACCGCTTTTAGATCCACCATAAAGCAGGACCTCTTATTAAAATCTATGTGTGTCTCACCTTCATATTGTGTCCGCTCTCATCTTGCCCTCATATTATGGTCTTTCAACTCCTCCTCCTCATATTGTGGAGGTGTAGCTTTTCTCATCTCCCCCCACATTGTGATCCCTCTCATCTCCCCCCACATATTGTGTCCCCTCATCTCCTAATATTGTGGCCCCTATTATCTCCTCCTCAGCTTGTGGTCTCTAATCTCTTCCTCATATTGTGGCCTCTCAACTCATGATATTGTGGTCCCTCATCTCCTCATATTCTGACCTCCTCTCATCTCCCGTTCATATTGTGCCCCCTCTCATCTCCCAATCATATTGTCTAATCTTTCCTTAGCCTGGATTTGGTTCTAATAGAACCCCAGGCATTGCAGCTCAATTACTATTCATGTGAACTGCTTGGCAGGCCAGGGAAGAGTTCCCGGATCTCGGATGGGAGATCAGAAACTACTGAACATGGCGAGGAACCTCAGAGCTTAAAGGGCACCTACCACCACAAATCTACCTATAAAGGTAGATCGGGTGGTAGGTGGATCAATAGGAACGTGAGGATAGCCCTTTTAAGGGCTAATCCTCACGTCCCCGCAATGTTTTGAAAACTTTTATTGCCCCAATACTAAAATTACACGGGGCGGCTACTCCACGCCCCGGTAGCCTCTTTTCTCCTCCTACCAAAAATCTTCGGCGCGGAGCAGTGACCGTGCAGGCGCGGGCCTGCTGTTCTGCGCATGGGCAGACAGCAGATTCGTCGGACGATGGCGCGCAGGTCCTCGTAGCTGCGCGCCAAAGATTTTCGGTAGGAGGAGACAAGAGGCTACCGGGGCGTGGAGTAGCCGCCCCGTGTAACCTCAGATGCGGCTACTCCACGCCCCAGTAGCCGCATAAGGAAATTTTAATATTGGGGCAATAAAAGGGCTATCCTCACGTCCTAGTGATCCACCTACCACCCGATCTACCTTTATAGGTAGTTTCGTGGTTGTAGGTTCCCTTTAAGCTTTCTAAAGTTGTCTTGCTGAACCTTCTGGATACCCTAAAAAGTCAGAATGTTAGGCTGGAAGAACCCAAATTTCTACAGGATCCATGATTTAGCAAAACTTTAATTTTTTTTTTTTGCGGAAAGAGGGCAAAGGTTGACAATCGATCTTTGGACATTGAAGCATCTAAATAAACCACGCAATGTGGGGATCTAACCAAACATCCCCCATAACCTTCTTCTGTCCAGTATAGGGGATACTTGGGATTTGTAATATTGTAATCAATTCAGATTTATGTTAAGAAGTCAACTAAAGCTATGAATGTTTTTAAATCAAATCTTCCATTTAAATTAACTCACCCAAAATAAATACCGTATATACTTGAGTATAAGCCGACCTAAGTATAAGCCGAGGCCCCTAATTTTACCACAAAAACCTGGTAAAACCTATATATTTTTTACTCGAGCATAAGCCGAGTTAAGGTTTTCAGCACATTTTTTTGTGCTGAAAAAATAGGCTTATACTCGAGTATATATGGTGCTTCATAATAACTATGATTTAAGAGCATTGCCCTCATCCCTAAACGGTTCCTTTCCAGGGCTGCAATGTTAAAAAAATCACTTTGTAAACTTATATGCACATAACCTAAGGTGAGTCCAATGATATTAATGGAGTTCTGCATTGCTTGCATTGCCCCACCTACTTGTTCCAGATTGACAGGTCTCACTGCTAGGAGATGCTTCTGTATGGAACCAGTACTTAGGGACCATCTGCCAATATTCAACTACAGACAGATACAGCTCTGTTTACTTATCATTAAAGGGGTTTTCCCACAGACATAAGTTAGGCCCTATCCACAGGATGTGGCCTCACTTGCTGATCAGTGGGGGTCTCAGTGATGCTCTCAGTGACCCCATAGATCACAAAAATGAGGGGTGCGGTGGGGTCCCACGTACCTCCGTTGGAATCTTTGTTGCTCCTTCAAAGTAATGGAGCAAACGGCCACGCATGACCATTAATCTCTATGGAGTTTCTGGGAAAACCCCTTTAAGGGTAGAAAAAAAGCTGTGTAAAATGTTTTTTTACAGTACCTTGCCTGATCGGTGAGAGAGGGAGTATATCCTTGAGCACTCCATGTCATGTGACCAGGGAGCTGTTATCTAAGGTCCTTTACCCAGTAACATTTGCTTTACCCAGTAACATTAACATAACTTGTACCCTATGTATGTATCTGATCACATGAAATCACAGCAGCTTCCCTGGAGGATGGGGAGGAGTAGATGTTCCCTGTGATTTCATGTGATCAGATACATACATGGGGTAGACTTTGCAAATGTTACAGGCTAAACGACTTTAGATGACATCACCCTGGTCATGGCAGGGGGGGGTAGATGGGAGGGATCGGCCAAGGAGGACACGCTCATTCTGATGCCAGGTAGGATAACATATAGTTGATGATATGGGAACGTGAGTGAAATAATAGTTAGCTAAAAGAAGGGAGGTATTTAGTTTATAGGCCTTTATGGGAACCTATCACTTGCTGTATTTGTCAAAAATGTGATGACAGGTTCCCTTTAAAGATTTTTATAAACCCAGAAGAATCTAAATCTAGATTGAAAGGCTCGTAGACATAACATGGAATTCTCGAGAATCCCATCATTTTACATAACGTACTTCCTGGTGAAAGTTACACTTCATGTTGACAAGGAAGATAATTAACAATATTTAATGTTCTCGTCACAATCTTTCTATTGTTTTAGTCATAAGCAAATTGTGGTCAGACTCTGAAATTGTCTCCTAATGGTCCCTACCTTAGAGTACTCCAAATAAACATGTTTAATCGGATGTCCACAAGTCATGTCTCCAGGAAGGAAACGGGATTCCATGTGTGTGTCAAAATGAATGCTACGTGATAATTTCTCCAAAGTAGTGCGACATGCACCCGAGAACCACAAAACGTGTTCAACAAGGGGCGTAACTACAGGGATAGAAGCCATAGCAGCTGCTATGGGGCCAACATTGTCAGGGGGCTCCGGTATCTGGGTTAATGGGTGTGTATATGGTGTGTGTGTGTTTAGTGTGTACAAGGAGACATATATATATGTGTGTATATGCTGTATATGGGATTGTATGTATGTGTGTATTTGCTTTATGTGTGTGCATAATTGATGTGTTTATGCTGCATGGGTGTATATGGTACTAAATGTATGTGTGTATATGCTGAATGTACACTGTATGTGGTGTGTAAGTACTAGTTGTATGCTTATGCTGTATGTGTGTATATGGTGATTATATGGTGTATGTGTGTATATGGTGCTTATATACTGTATGTGTGTATATCGTATTTATATGCTGTATGTGTGTATATGGCGTTTATATGCTGTATGTGTGTATGTGGTGTTTATATGCTGTATGTGTGTATATGGTGTTTATATGCTGTATGTGTGTATATGTCGTTTATATGCTGCATGTGTGTATATGGCGTTTATATGATGTATGTGTGTATGTGATGTTTATATGCTGTATGTGTGTATGTGATGTCTATATGCTGTATGTGTGTATATGGCGTTTATATGCTGTATGTGTGTATGTGGTGTTTATATTGTGTATGTGTGTATATGGCGTTTATATGCTGCATGTGTGTATATGGTGTTTATATGCTGTATGTGTGTATATGCTCTATGTATAAATATATAAAAGTGTGAATATAAGAGTATAAGTGTGTGTGATTGTAACTCACATGTGTGAATAAACAAATATGTTTATATTTTTTACCCCATTCACGCTGAGGTGCAGGGGCTGTATTTAAAAGATGTCAGCGTGTGGGTGCCATCATCTTTGTTCCGATTGTGGCTCCCTGGAACATCATCTGGTGCTGGTGATCGGTTGCCATGACAGCTTTGGGTCTTTGTCAGGCTGAATGGCATTTGCAGTTTCGTTACAATGAGCCAGTGGCACATTGTAACAAATACTGTGTAAAGATGCCATAAACTGCAATACAGTAGTATTGCAGTATATGGTAGGAACGATCAGACCATATAGGCCAGTGATGGCTAACCTATGGCACTGGTGCCAGAGGTGGCACTCAGAGCCCTTTCTGTGGGCACTCAGGCCATCACCAGAGATGACTCCAGGTATCTTCCTGCAGTCCCAGACAGCCCAGGACTTGCTGTGCACAGAGGTATTTTAAAGTGACAGCGCTACCTGGGACTATTTTCTGCTTTATTGGTGTCCTCAGGTGCTGGTATCAATGAAAACTGTGACAGAGAAGGGAGTATAAATCACAAAATAAATTTCTGTGTTGGCACTTTGCGATAAATAAGCGGGTCTATGTTGTAGTTTGGGCACTCGGTCTCTAAAAGGTTCGCCATCACTGATATAGGCTCTAAAAGAAAGGGGAATTTTTTTTTTTAAAAGTTCAAAAAAGAACAAAAAATAAAAAAATAAATAAAAATTCATATCACCCACCACCTTTCCCTAGAACTGATATAAAACATAATAAACAGTAAAAATCACGGACACATTAGGTATCGCCTGGTCCCGAAATGCCGGATCTATCAAAATATAAAAACGGTTATTGTCGACGTTGACCTCCATAACAAAAAATGGCGCCGGCATGTCCGCAACGCCACTTTTACACCATTTTACATCACATAAAAAATGTAATAAAAAGTGATCAAAAGGCCGTACAGTCCTCAAAATGGTAGCAATGAAAACATCAGCTCATCCTGCAAAAAATGACCCCTCATACAGCTCCGTGCACTGATGTATGAAAAAGTTATTAGCACCACATGATGGCGAATTTTTAATTTTTTTCCGTACACGTTCATTTTATTTTTGAAAATGTATTAAAACACAAAAAAAAAAAAAGTACAAATTTGGTGACACTGTGATCGGACCAAACCAAAGAATAAGGCAGAGGTGTTCATTGGGGGTCATTTACTAAGAGCCCGATTCGCGTTTTCCCGATGTGTTACCCGAATATTTCCGATTTGCGCCGATTTTCCCTGTATTGCCCCGGGATTTTGGCGCACGCGACCGGATTGTGGCTCATCGGCGCCGGCATGCACGCAATGGAAATCGGGGGCGTGGCCGAACGATAACCCAACGGATTCGGAAAACCGCCGCCTTAAAAAAAAAAAAAAAAGTGTCGCGGGACACGCGCTTACCTTCACCAGGTATAGGATTGTGCATTCCGGTGGACCACGGCGGGCCTCGGGAAACTTCAGAGCAGCAGCGACATCTGGTGGACGCCGGAGGAATAGCCGGAAGACCCGAATCCACCGCAGAGAACGCGTCGTTGGATTGCGAATGGCCCTGGTAAGTAAATCTGCCCCAATATGTTACTACTTTTTGGAGATCTGCACTTTGCACTTTTTATACTTGGACTCTTAAGTAAGAGAATTAGGAAAAGAAGAGGGAACCACAGACTTCACTTTGGACTCCCCTGCATCCTGTTGTTTTAAAAACTAGAGGTATGCTAGCGCCCTCTTGTGTCATTTTATGTGTATTAAATCACAGTGCAAGCAATGATTGTATTAATGTTGAAATCCATCCTGATAAACAAGGGACACTCATAGATCCAAGCACTGGGACTGTCATAATCTTAACCCCTTAATGACCAGGCCCTTTTTTGTTTTTGCATTTTAATTTTCTGCCCCCCCACTTTCAAATATCCATAACTTTTGTATTTTTCCTTGTAAAGAGCTGTGTGAGGGCTTGTTTTTTGCCCTTCATAATGATGGCATTTAATATCCCATGCCGTGTACTGGGAAGCAGGGAAAAAATTCCAAATGCAGAGAAATTAGTGAAAAAAATGCATTTGCGCCATTTTCTCGTGGGCTTGGATTTTACTGCTTTTACGGTGTGCCCCACCGTACTTTATTCTTTGGGTCTGGACGATCAGGGGGATACCAAATTTATATAGGTTTTATAATGTTTTCATACATTTACAAAAATTAAAACCTCCTGTACAAAATATAAAATCTTCATTTTGCCGTCTTCTGGCGCCAATAACTTTTTTGTACTTCAGTGTACGGAGCTGTGGGTGCTACATTGTGCCGCTCTAATGTGGATGATTCGGGCGCCCATGTTTCATGGACAATTATTATTTAAATCTGGCTAATAACGCTAATAATTCTATAACGAGGTAGATGTGGGGCTTCTATATACATGTATATGCGGCCAGAATCGTTCTTTTATATAGGGGGGAGCTGTATATATTTATATGGAGGCAGATTGTGATTATATAGGGGGAGCTGTATATATTTATATGGAGGCAGATTGTGATTATACAGGGGGAGCTGTATATATTTATATGGAGGCAGATTGTGATTATACAGGGGGGAGCTGTATATATTTATATGGAGGCAGATTGTGATTATATAGGGGGGAGCTGTATATATTTATATGGGGGCAGATTGTGATTATACAGGGGGGAGCTGTATATATTTATATGGGGCAGATTGTGATTATATAGGAGGAGCTGTATATATTTATATGGAGGCAGATTTGTGATTATATAGGGGGAGCTGTATATATTTATATGGAGGCAGATGTGATTATACAGGGGGGGTGCTGTATATATGTTATGGGGGCAGATTGTGATTATACAGGGGGGCTGTTATATGTATATGGAGGGATATTGTGATTATACAGGGGGGAGCTGTATATATTATATGGGGGCAGATTGTGATTATACGGGGGGAGCTGTATATATTTATATGGGGCAGAGTGTGATATACAGGGGAAGCTGTATTATTTATATGGAGGCAGATTGGGATTATACGGGGGGCTGTATATAATGCTATAGGAGGCAGATTGTGTGAGATTATACAGGGGGAGCTGTCTATATTTATATGGGGGGCAGATTGTGATTATACAGGGGGGAGTGTTATATTTATATGGGGCAGATTGTGATTATACAGGGGGGTGTATTATTTTATGGACTATGTGATTATATAGGGTGAGCTGTATATATTTATATGGGGCACATTGTGATTAACAGGGGGAGCTGTATATATTATATGGAGGCAGATTGTGATTACTTGGGGGAGCGTATTATTATATGGAGCAGATTGTGATTATACAGGGGGAGCTGTTATATTTATATGGGGCAGATTGTGATTATACAGGGGGAGCTTGTATATTTTATGGGGGCACATTGTGATTATACAGGGGGAGCTGTATATATTTATATGGGGCAGATTGTGATTATACAGGGGAGCGGAGAGCTGTATATATATATGGGGGCAGATTGTGATTATATAGGGGGGAGCTGTATATATTTATTGGAGGCAGATTGTGATTATACAGGGGGGAGCTGTATATATTTATATGGAGGCAGATGTGGATTATATAGGGGGAGCTGTATATATTTTATGGAGGCAGATGTGTGATTATACAGGGGGGAGCTGTATATATTTATATGGAGGCAGATTGTGATTATAGGGGAGCTGTATATATTTATATGGAGGCAGATTGTGAATTATACAGGGGGAGCTGTAATATATTTATATGGAGGCAGATTGTGATTATACAGGGGAGCGTATATATTTATATGGGGCAGATTGTGATTAACAGGGGGAGTCTTGTATATATTTATAGGGGCAGATTGTGATTATTACAGGGGGGGAGCTGTATACTTTTAGATGGAGCAGATTGTGATTATACTGGGGGAGCTGTATATATTTATATGGAGGCAGATTGTGATTATACAGGGGGAGCTGTATATATTTATATGGGGCAGATTGTGATTATACAGGGGGGAGCTGTATATATTTATATGGGGCAGATTGTGATTATATAGGGGGAGCTGTATATATTTATATGGAGGCAGATTGTGATTATATAGGGGGAGCTGTATATATTTATATGGGGCAGATTGTGATATACAGGGGGGAGCTGTATATATTTATAGGGGCATGTTGATACATAGGGGGGGCTGTATATATTTATATGGGGTCAGATTGTGATAAAGGGGGGGAGTTGGTATATAATTTATATGGGGGCAGATTTATTATCAGGGGGAGTGTATATATTATATAGTGTGGCTGTATAAAACTGGGGGACTTCTAAATATAATAAAACTGGGGTGGGGAAATCTACCATATATATGGGGCATGTAAATAATTAAACCAGGGGTTGTACTATATAGGAGGCTGTATATAGTCAAACGAGGGGGATCTAAAATATGGGGGCAAGATATTAATGAAACTGGGAGGAAATTATGGGAACTGTATATTTAATGGGGGAGGAATAACGAGACCTTTAATATATGAGAGCAGGGCTTTATAAAAATAAATTATATACAGTATATATATTCATAACTAGGGGGTGCTATATATTTACATTGGGTCAGGGTCACTGTAATAAAATCATATGTAACAGAACAGGGGGGATAGTATTAGTTATAGGGATACCATAGATTACTTTGCATTATGTAAACCAAATGTTGGGGGTCTGTATTAATAAATTGGGGTGTTGTATATTGATTGGTGCTGTGCATGCTATAATTCCAGTAGAATATATATAATAAGGAAGGGATGTGTTATATGTGGGGAGAGTGCGGTCAGTTGTGTTGTGAGGGTATATATTATTTAGGAGCGCAGCTGTTGTTATCCAAGAGACTTCATACTGTAAGTGACTGTGGTATTTTTAGGGACGGGGGGAGATGCTGCATCGAGCTGAAGATATCTGCCGTGAATTCACCTGTGTACGTCATGGATTGGAGAACCGAATAAAGTCCTCCTGATGAAGAGATTGTTCATCTATAAGGTACTAGATGCCACTAAGCTCTCAGATCCTGTAGCCGTTACACAGGTGTAGGGAGCTGCTGTGGGGATGTTACTGTTAGTAAAGTTTTAGCCTTTATGAACAGGGAAGCGGGCAGGGGGGGAGCATTTTAATATTTTCCTCAGGCAGCAAATATGCTAGAATCGGCCCTGTGTGGGTGGTGCAGTTTGCAAAATGAGATGAAGTGCTATTGAGGTGCTATTTTCTGTTGCGGGGTTAAACCATAATTATATTTTGATAGATCGGACATTTTGGGACGTGACGATACCGAACATGCTTATGAATTTAACTGTTGATTTATATCTGGTCTAGGAAAAGGGGGTGATTAAATTTTTTTTTTAATTAATTATTATTATTAAAATATATTTTTGTTACTATTTTTCTGACTCCTAGGGTACTTTAGTCCCAGTGTCTAGTTGACCTACCATATACTGCCATACTACAGTAATGGAAGTACGTTGTAAACTCGAGTATAAGCCAAACCGAGGATAAGCAGGCCCCAAATTTGACCACAAAAAACTGGGAAAAACCTATGCACTAAGTAAAGCGAGGGTGGAAACCATGGTCACAGCCCCCCCTAGTATATAACCAGCAACACCCTTGTAGTACATAGACAGCCAGCTCCTGTAGTATATAGCAGCCAGCCCCTGTAGTATATAGAATCCCCCAGTAGTATATAGCTAGCCCTTGTAGTTATAGACAAAGAAGCCCCTGTGATATATAGCAGCCCCCTGTGGTATATAGCCGCCAGGCCCCTGTGGGTATATAGCCAAACAAACACCTGTGGTTATAGCCAGCCAGCCCCTGTAGTATATAGCAGCCAGCCCTGTAGTATATAGCCAGCCGTCCCCTATGGTATATAGTCAGCCCCCTGTGGTATATAGCCAGACAACCCTTCGTAGTATATAGCTGCCAGTCCACTGCAGTTTATAGCTTGCCACTCCCTGTAGTATATAGCCAGCCAGCACCTGTAGTATATAGCCAGCCCTTGTAGTATATAGCACAGCAGCCCCTTGATTATAGCCAGCCAGCCCACTGTGGTATATAGCCATCCAGCCCCTGTAATATAGTAGCCAGCCCCTGTGTATATAGCAGCTAGCCCCTGTGGTATAGCCAGACAACACCCTATGGTACATAGCCCCACAGCCCCTGTAGAATTTAGACAGACAGCCCCTGTAGTAATAGCCAGCCAGCCCCCTATGGTAAATAGACAGCCCGTGGTATATAGACAGACAACCCTGTATATATAGCATGGCCAGCCCACTGTAGTTATAGCCTGCCAGCTCCCCTGTAGTATATAGCAGCCAGCCCCATGTAGATATAGCCTGCCAGGCCCCTGTAGGATATACAGCCAGCCTCAGTAGTATTTAGACCAGATGACCCCTTCTAGTATATTGTAGCCAGCTCCGTAGTATATAGCCAGCCAGCCCTTGTAATATATAGCCAGCCCCCAGTAGTATTAGCCAGCCCTTGTATTATATAGCCAGCCAGCCCTGTGATTATAGCCAGCCATCCCTCTGTGGTATATAGCCGCCAGCCCCTGTAGTATATAGCCAGCCCCCGTAGTAGTATATTGGCAGCCAGCCCCCTGTGGTATATAGCCAGACAACACCCTGTGGTATATAGCCAGCCCCTGTAGTATATAGCCAGCCAGCCCTGTAGTATATAGCCAGCCCCTATGTTATATTAGCCAGCCCCTTGTGGTATATAGCCAGACAACCACCGGTAGTATATAGCTGCCAGCCCACTGTAGTTTATTAGGCCTGCCAGCTCCCTTAGTATTAGCCAGCCCCATTAGTATATAGCCTGCCGCCCTGAGTATATAGCCAGCCAGCCCCCATTTGTATATAGCCTGCAGCCCCCTGTAGTAATAGCCAGCCAGCTCCCAGTAGTATACAGCAGCCCCTTTAGTATTTAGCCAGACCCTGTAGTATATAGCCAGACAGCCCCCTTTAGTATACAGCCATCCCCAGTAGTATATGGCAGCCAGTCCCCTGCCGTATACAGCCAGCCCCCCGCAGTATACAGCCATCCTCCTGCAGATACAGCCATCCGGCCTCCTGCAGTATACAGCCAGCCCACTGTAGTATAAAGCCAGTCATCCCCTGTATATACAACCAGTCAGACCACTGTGTATACAGAGTGTAGCCCCGTATATACAGCCAGTCAGCTCCTGTAGAATACAGCCAGCCGCCCCCCTTGTAGTATACAGCCAGCCACCCAACACTTAAAAATAACTTACATACTCACATGGGTGGGTCAAATGTCGGCGTGGCTCTCCTCTGTCTTCTCCACGATGCTTCTTTCCCCCCTGCTCCTCTTCTTCTTCGGTCTTCTATAACAGCTGGTAGAGAGATGCGGCCATGCGTTGCGCCGACGAATACTATAATACGGCCTCGAGTTACGTCATAGTATGCACCGGTGGCAGATAAATGACTACGTTTCTGCCAGCTGATTAAATGAGACCGAAGAAGAAAACACCTAAACCTGCCTAACACTATTCTTAAAGAACACCCTAACGCTATCCTGCAGAGCAGTCTTCTCCTAGCGGCATCCAGACACAGAATGATCGAGCAGCGCAGGCAGGGGCTAGTAGTCTTATCCAGGGTCACCTGATCAGGTCAGCCCAACCGGTGGAGTGCAGAGTCTCCTGGCTGGTGTGTGATTGGCTCTCTCTGTTCGGCCGCAAAAATAACAACGGCGAAATCCATTTTTTCGAGCGGGCGAATATTCGTCCGAGCAACGAAGCAGTTACGAGTACGCAATGCTCGACACGAACATCAAGCTCGGAAGAGTGTGGTTCGCTCATCTCTAGTTCTTACATCATCGCACTTGTTAGGTTGGTCCTCAAGGGCAACCATTCAGTATATTGGAGGGAGCTAAATTTAGGAGATTGCGAGCTTGGAAGTAATTATCCAAGAACACAGGAGTTCAGGATATAAAAGCTCAAAAATTTATTAAGCATACATTGGGGCACATTTACTTACCCGGTTCCGTGCGCGATCCAGCGGGCGTTCTCTGCGCTGGATTCGGGTCGGCCGGGATTCATCATGCAGTTCCTCGCCGTCCACCAGGTGGCGCTGCTGCGGCGAAGTCGTGGAATGCCTCGAAATACAACCGGCCTACCCAGATGGAAGTGAGTGAAATTTCGCGACACAATTTTTTTTAAATGCGGCGGTTTTTACGAATAAGTCGGGTTCGTGGTCGGCCACGCCCCCGATTTCTGTCGGCGCATTCCGGCGCCGATGCGCAAATTCCGATCGCGTGCGCCAAAAAACCGGGGCAATTCAGGTTACAATCGGCGCAAAACGGAAAATTCGGTAAACGTCGGGAAAACGCGAAGGGTCCTTACGTAAAACCCCCATGTGTATTACCCAAAAGAAGGTCGGTTAAATACTAAGCTGTCTTACAATCATTGGACAGCGTCATAGAACCATTCGATAATTTCGTGAGTGATTGGTCAGTTTCTTCTTAGTACATTTATAATTAGTAAGGTACAATGTCCACTGATTATTCGTCTACAAGGTAATATAATGAAGTCATATTATATCGGAAAGTCCCTATTGATTATTTCATTAAGAGCCAGGGACAATTTACACAAGCAATCAATTATCCTCTCTTAGCCATCAATATAATCATAAAGTATGAGTCTTAAAAACTGATCATTTGGTCATCTATAGCGACCACTTATTCATAGTCTTATAAAACACAATTATTCAGGCACAATTTTTAAAGAGAAATAAGCCTTAAAGAGGGGGGTATAGATCCACCCCTATCACCGCCAGGCGCCCCTATGAGAGACTAAGGTACTTTCTAAAATGAATGAGATCGATAGATGGGATTACAGTGTTACATGTAAATGTATTCTTATACTTTATGATACATCTGCCTGATGGTCTGTTTTGTAATCTTGATACTTTTGTATATTAATTTTAGACAATATAATAAAGATATTCTGCTTTTTAAGACCTAGTACCTGGTGCCTCCATTTCTGGCAAATGCTGACTTAGACAGTGTTGGGGGGCAAAGGAAACAAAGGAAATAAAAGTTTATAAAAAATTAAAAAAATGAGATAGGAGCTTGAGAATATTAGAGGGTGTAAATACCAATGTCTAGGAAATGGTGCATTGTGTGCATTGGGACAGAACCACAAATAGATTCAGACCTGAACCAAATCTCTTGAATATTAGCTAATATTTAGGCGCTGCCTGTATTACCAAAATACTAGCTTGGCGTTGCCTTTCTTATGTAATTTAGAGTATAACATCATTGGACTCAGTAATTACTGTTTTTATGTTAAGATGTCACCTCTAACCACCTTACTGCAAGCAAAATTTATGTTATGTTGTTTATTATTTCAATTAATAAAATGAACAACATTGACAAAATTATTTTGAGTAAATTTAAAAAATGAGAAACATACTCCTCATGAGATGATGATGCTCAATAGTGCTATAACAATAATGTAAATGTTCAAGGGGTGGAGTCTCTTGGAGGGAGGCACAAAAGGGGGCGGCAGAGCCACCTGTCTCAGAGATGGATCAGATGCTCAGTTGACTTTTCCATTGGTCCGCTTTTATGGGCGTTGTAATATCAGACTCGCCCCTTAAACTGAAGAAGCAAAAATGAAATAACAGTTCCCCTTATATACGAAAATGGTCAATTCCTTGATAAAAACGACAGCGACACACAAAAGCAAACATAACTTATAAAATAGTTTATGGCCCTTGTGCCTTGTAAAAATGTAAGAATAAAAAACACCACAAAAGCTATAGTTTTTTTCTCCTTTTTTTTTTTTTTTTTTACATTAACGATTGGGGGATCTGATTTGGGTAGAGGACTGGATTACTCCAAGCGTAGCTGAAGTCTCTGGCTACTAGTAGAGTCGTGCTGTGGATGAACATGTGATACGTGATTATTCTATTATACTTACATCACAAAAAGCGTTGCGTCAGGTGAGCATTTCCCGTGTTACAAGCACCAGAAGACGAAGTATCCCACCTGCCTGAAATATTCAATTAGTATTGGGTTAACTCGGAGATTTGGTACCTTCCCTTATCCTCTTCTTGAGAGGACATATCTATATATCTGTACACTTACTGGGATGATCAGCTTTTCAAAACAACAATCCTACAAACCTGGACACAACGGCCAAAATGTTAGGGACTGTTGAATGTGCCCCAGTATCACCACGCCAAAAATCTGGATTACTAAAAGTTTCCAATCTCTTCACGATAATCCCAGAACAGAATGTGCTGGGATTGAATTTAAGACAGGTCCAACTGTTATACAATTGCCATGTAGGATTTATTAACCTGGTTGTGTGGTGATATATTGGGCTGTATTTCCTTGTGCACTTTGTAGTCTTTGGTGGAGCTGTTGGTGGGGGGGGGGGGGGAATGTTGATCAAAGACAGAAGTGCTACACAGGGACGTAGATGTAGAAGAAAGGAAATGGTAGATTTTGTGGTTGGAGAGAGATCGAGGAGATGGCAAGACGTGCACAAGGAACAGTCCATGAAACCAATAGTAAAGGACCGTATGGGGCACTGGTGATGAGTCATGGGTGAATGGTAAAACACATGCTCAGCAGTTAACCTATATAATAGTGTTGCATATTGCCACCACCATATTGGTTTGCCTTTGGTGTACCCGGAGTTATCTCTGTAAGTACCACTGGCGAAACTGGTGGTGGCACCAAATCAAGTGCCATGTGCGCCAACACCAACATGGCAGGTGTCCCATGGCCCACCATTTGGGAGGATCATGCCTCCCAATGACATCATTTAGTCCTGATTGCAGGGGTTGCCAAAGCATCTTTGCGGGCACCATTAAAAAGTTAACCATGTGGGACCTGAGCCAGCATGATCGTGAGTGTTACTGGTGGAGGTTGTATCTCTGTTCGTCCTGAACTAGGACGAGTTAGTGTTCAAATATGGTTGGCCAAACCCAACAATAAATTTTAACGGTTTGCTCATACTGAATTTCCCTACAGAACAAAGCGCAAATGAGTAAGATCAGCAGAAGGTCACAGACATGTTATAGGTGAAGCTCACTTACCACAGTCCACCACATCCAATCGCTTGGCTTTGCTGTCTCACATATCTATTGTAAGTGGCATTAAATGTTGTAATTATTTTGGAAGGTAGGGTGACAAAAGCTGAGAGGAGGGATCAGACTGGAATATAAAACAAAGGACAAAGTCATTCATATCCTGTAATATTATAACCAAACTGATAAACGTTATTCATATCTCCACTGCAACGAACATACAACTGTATGTTATTGTGAAATTCCTCTCCCATTAATCTATAATGCTCCGTGGAAACAGACAACAAATAAATCTGTAGTCATGTAAACGGCATTCCGTCTTCTATCGGTTATTTAGAGAATCCATGGTTTTACTCCAAGCGGTCTATCCTAGTGTCACTATAGAATAGGTCAGTGAGGAAAAACTTTTACAGACAAAGGGGGTCATTTACTAAGACGGCGCCGATTCGCGTTTTCCCGAGTCGGTTACCCGAAATATTTCCGATTTTGGCGATTTCCCCTGAATTGGCCCCAGGATTTGGCGCACGGGATTGGATTGTGGGGCCTCGCGCCGGCATGCGCGCGACGGAAATCGGGGGGCGTGGCGAATGAAAGCCCGACGGATTCGGAAAAAACACGCCCGATATTTAAAACAAAAAAATCTATTGCGGAGCTTGCACTTACTGTCACTCAGCCCGAGCCGGTGAACTCCAGTGCGTTCGCAGGCTTTCATCGCAGCAGCGCCACCTGGTGGAGGCGGGGAACTACCCACTAATAAATCCCGGCCGGACCCGAATCCAGCCAGAGAACGCGCCGCTGGATGCGAATGGACCGGGTAAGTAAATCTGCCACGAGTGCCAAACAACAACAAAAATCCACTTATTTACCGTGCAGTGCCCGCATGGCATTTAGAAGGGACTTGCTACTGTCTTCCACATTTCAACTCGTATCGGCCCCCTTAGGCAGACTGGTCTGTGGGCTGCTATATACCACAGGGTGTTGTTTGGCTATATACCACAGGGGCCTGGCTGGCTATATACCACAGGGGGCTGGCTATATATCACAGGGGCTCTTTGTCTATATACTACAAGGGGCTAGCTATATACTACTGGGGGATTGCTATATACTACAGGGGCTGGCTGGCTATATACTACAGGGAGCTGGCTGTCTATGTACTACAAGGGGTTGGCTGGTTATATACTAGGGGGGGCTGTGACCAATGGATTTCCCACCCTCAGCTTATACTTGAGTCCATAGGTTTTTCCAGTTTTTGGTGGCAAAATTTGGGGCCTCGGCTTATCCTCGGTTTGGCTTATACTCGAGTTTACACCGTACTTCCATATACTGTAGTATGGCAGTATATGGTAGGATCAACTAGACAACCTAGGACTAAAGTACCCTAGGAAGGTCAGAAAAATAGTAAAAAAAAATATATTTTAATAATAAAATAATTAATTAAAAAAAAAATTTAATCACCCCCTTTTCCTAGACCAATATAATCAACAGTTAAATTCATAAGCATGTTCGGTATCGTCACGTCCCAAAATGTCCGATCTATCAAAATATAATTATGGTTTAACCCCGCAACAGAAAATAGCACCTCAATAGCACTTCATCTCATTTTGCAAAAACTGACACCACCCACACAGGGCCGATTCTAGCATATTTGCTGCCTGAGGAAAATATTAAAATGCTCCCCCCCTGCCCGCTCCCTGTTCAGTAAATGCTAAAAACTTTACTAACAGTAACATCCCCACAGGCAGCTCCCTGACCACTGTGTAACTGGCTACAGGATCTGAGAGCTTAGTGGCATCTATTACCTTATAGATGAACAACTCTTCCATCAGAGGACTTTATTCGGGTTCTCCAATCCATGACGTACACAGGTGAATTCACGGGCAGATATCTTCACTCGTGCAGCATCTCCCCCCGTCCCTAAAAATACCACAGTCACTTACAGTATGAAGTCTCTTGGATAACAACAGCTGCTCCTCTAAATAATATATACCCCTCACAACACAACTGACCGCACCTCTCCCCACATAACACATCCTTCCTTATATATTATATTCTACTGGAATTATAGCATGCACAGCACCAATCAATATACAACACCCCAATTTATTAATACAGACCCCCAACATTTGGTTTACATAATGCAAAGTAATCTATGGTATCCTATAACTAATATATCCCACCCTGTTCTGTTACATATGATTTTATATACAGTGACCCCTGACCAATGTAAATATATAGCACCCCCTAGTTATGAATATATATACTGTATATAATTTATTTTTATAAAGCCCTGCTCTCATATATTTAAAGGTCTCGTTATTCACTCCCCCCATTAAATATACAGTTCCCATAAATTTCCTCCCAGTTTCATTAATATCTTGCCCCCATATTTAGATCCCCCTCGGTTTGACTATATACAGCCTCCTATATAGTACAACCCCTGGTTTAATTATTTACATGCCCCATATATATGGTAGATTTCCACCCCAGTTTTATTATATTTAGAAGTCCCCCAGTTTTATACAGCCACACTATATAATATATACACCCCCCTGATAATCAAATCTAGCCCCCATATAAATTATATACAGCCCCCCTTATATCACAATCTGACCCCATCATAAATATATACAGCCCCCCCCTATGTATCAACAATCGCCCCTATAAATATATACAGCTCCCCCCTGTATAATCACAATCTGCCCCATATAAATATATACAGCTCCCCCTGTATAATCACAATCTGCCTCCATATAAATATATACAGCTCCCCCTATGTAATCACAATCTGCCTCCATATAAATATATACAGCTCCCCCCTGTATAATCACAATCTGCCCATAGAAATTATACAGCTCCCCCTGTATAATCACAATCTGCCTCCATATAAATATATACAGCTCCCCCAGTATAATCACAATCTGCTCCATCTAAAAGTATACAGCTCCCCCCTGTATAATCACAATCTGCCCCCATATAAATATATACAAGACTCCCCCTGTTAATCACAATCTGCCCCATATAAATATATATGCTCCCCCTGTATAATCACAATCTGCCTCCATATAAATATATTAAGCTCCCCCTGTATAATCACAATCTGCCTCCATATAAATATATACAGCTCCCCCTATATAATCACAATCTGCCTCCATATAAATATATACAGCTCCCCCCTGTATAATCACAATCTGCCTCCATATAAATATATACAGCTCCCCCTATATAATCACAATCTGCCTCCATATAAATATATACAGCTCCCCCCTGTATATCACATCTGCCTCCATATAATATATACAGCTCCCCCCTATATAATCACATCTGCCCCCATATATATATACAGCTTCGCTCCCCCTGTATATCACAATCTGCCCCATATAAATATATACAGCTCCCCTGTATAATCACAATGTGCCCCATAAAATATACAGCTCCCCCTGTATAATCACAATCTGCCCCATATAAATATATACAGCTCCCCCTGTTAATCACATCTGCTCCATATAATAATACGCTCCCCCAAGTAATCACAATCTGCCTCCATATAAATATATACAGCTCCCCCTGTATAATCACAATGTGCCCCCATATAAATATATACAGCTCACCCTATATAATCACAATCTGCTCCCATATAAATATATACACCTCCCCCCTGTATAATCACAATCTGCCCCATATAAATATATAGCACTCCCCCCTGTATAATCACAATCTGCTCCCATATAAATATAACAGCTCCCCCTGTATAATCATCACAATCTGCCTCCTATACATTATATACAGCCCCCCCTGTATAATCCCAATCTGCCTCCATATAAATATATACAGCTTCCCCTGTATATCACACTCTGCCCCATATAAATATATACAGCTCCCCCTGTATAATCACAATCTGCCCCACTATAATATATACAGCTCCCCCCTGTATAATCACAATCTGCCTCCATATACATATAGACAGCCCCCCTGTATAATCACAATCTGCCCCCATAACATATATACAGCACCCCCCTGTATAATCACATCTGCCTCCATATAAATATATACAGCTCCCCCTATATATCACAAATCTGCCTCCATATAAATATATACAGCTCCTCCTATATAATCACAATCTGCCCCATATAATATATACAGATCCCCCCTGTATAATACACAATCTGCCCCCATATAAATATATACAGCTCCCCCTATATAATCACAATCTGCCTCCATATAAATATATACAGCTCCCCCCTGTATAATCACAATCTGCCTCCATATAAATTATATACAGCTCCCCCCTGTATAATCACAATCTGCCTCCATATAAATATATACAGCTCCCCCCTATATAATCACAATCTGCCTCCATATAAATATATACAGCTCCCCCCTATATAAAAGAACGATTCTGGCCGCATATACATGTATATAGAAGCCCCACATCTACCTCGTTATAGAATTATTAGCGTTATTAGCCAGATTTAAATAATAATTGTCCATGAAACATGGGCGCCCGAATCAGTCCACATAGAGCGGCACAATGTACGCACCACACAGCTCCGTACACTGAAGTACAAAAAGTTAATTGGCGCCGAAGACGGCAAAATGAAGATTTTATATTTTGTACAGGAGGTTTTAATTTTTGTAAATGTATGAAACATTATAAAACCTATATAATTTGTATCCCCTGATCGTCCAAGACCCAAAGAATAAAGTACGGTGGGGCACACACACGTAAAGCAGTAAAATCCAAGCCCACGAGAAAATGGCGCAAATGCATTTTTTTCACTAATTTCTCTGCATTTGGAATTTTTTCCCTGCTTCCCAGTACACGCATGGGATATTAAATGCCATCATTATGAAGGGCAAAAAACAAGCCTCACAAACACTCTTTCAAGGAAAATACAAAATTTATGATATTTGAAAGTGGGGGGGCAGAAAAATTAAATGCAAAAACAAAAAAGGGCCTGGTCATTAAGGGTTAAGATTATGACAGTCCCAGTGCTTGGATCTATGAGTGTCCCTTGTTTATCAGGATGGATTTCAACATTAATACAATTCATTGCTTGCACTGTGATTTAATACCACATAAAATGACACAAGAGGGCGCTAGTCATACCTCTAGTTTTTAAACAACAGGATGCAGGGGAGTCCAAAGTGAAGTCTGTGGTTCCCTCTTCTTTTCCTAATTCTCTTACTTAAGAGTCCAAGTATAAAAAGTGCAAGTGCAGATCTCCAAAATAGTAACATATTGGGGCAGATTTACTTACCAGGGCCATTCGCAATCCAACGACGCGTTCTCTGCGGTGGATTCGGGTCTTCCGGCTATTCCTCCGGCGTCCACCCGAATGTCGCTGCTGCTCTGAAGTTTCCGAGGCCCGCCGTGGTCCACGGAATGCACATCCTATACCTGTGAAGGTAAGCGCGTGTCCCGCGACACTTTTTTTTTTTTTTAATGGCGGCGGTTTCCGAATCCTTGGTTATCGTTCGGCCACGCCCCCGATTTCCATTGCTGCATGCCGGCGCCGATGAGCCACAATCCGGTCGCGTGCGCCAAAATCCCGGGGCAATACAGGGAAAATCGGCGCAAATCGAAATATTCGGGTAACACATCGGGAAAACGCGAATCGGGCTCTTAGTAAATGACCCCCAATGAACACCTCGCCTTATTCTTTGGTTGGTCCGATCACAGTGTCACCAAATTTGTACTTTTTTTTTTTTGTGTTTAATACATTTTCAAAAATAAAATGAACGTGTACGGAAAAAAATTAAAAATTCGCCATCATGTGGTGCTAATAAACTTTTCATACATCAGTGCACGGAGCTGTATGAGGGGTCATTTTTTGCAGGATGAGCTGATGTTTCATTGCTACCATTTTAGGACTGTACGGCCTTTTGATCACTTTTTATTACATTTTTATGTGATGTAAAATGGTGTAAAAGTGGCGTTGCGGACATGCCGCCCATTTTTTGTTATGGAGGTCACGTCGACAATAACCGTTTTTATATTGTTTGATAGATCCGCATTCGGGACAGCGATACCTAATGTTCCTGATTTTTACTGTTTATTATGTTTTATACAGTTCTAGGGAAAGGTGTGGGTGATATGAATTTTATTTATTTTTTTATTTTTTGTTCTTTTTGAACTTTTAAAAAAAAAATTCCCTTCTTTTAGAGCCTATATCAGTGATGGCGAACCTTTTAGAGACCGAGTGCCCAAACTACAACATAGACCCGCTTATTATCGCAAAGTGCCAACACAGAAATTTATTTTGTGATTTACTCCCTTCTCTGTCACAGTTTTTCATTGATACCAGCACCTGAGGACACCAATAAAGCAAAATAGTCCCGGTGAGCTGTCACTTTAAAATACCTCTGTGCACAGCAAGTCCTGGGCTGTCTGGACTGCAGGAAATACCTGGAGTCATCTCTGGTGATGGCCTGAGTGCCCACAGAAAGGCTCTGAGTGCCACCTCTGGCACCAGTGCCATGGTTAGCCATCACTGGCCTATATGGTCTGATCGTTCCTACCATATACTGCAATACTACTGTATTGCAGTTTATGGCATCTTTACCAGTATTTGTTACAATGTGCCACTGGCTCATTGTAACGAACTGCAAATGCCATTCAGCCTGACAAAGACCCAAACGCTGTCATGGACAACCGATCACCAGCACCAGATAGTTCCAGGGAGCCACAACGGAACAAAGATGATGGCACCCACACGCTGACATCTTTTAAATACAGCCCCTGCACCTCAGCGTGAATGGGGTAAAAAATAAAACATATTTGTTTATTCACACATGTGAGTTACAATCACACACACTTATACTCTATATCACACTTTATATATTTATACATAGAGCATATACACACATACAGCATATAAACACCTATAACACATGCAGCATATAACGCCATATACACACATACACAATAAACACCACATACAACACTACAGCATATAAACGCCATATACACACATACAGCAATATAGACATCACATCACACATACAGCATATAACACACACTCCCATACATCATATAAACGCCATATACCACACATTCGCATATAAAAGCATATACACACATACAGCATATAAACACCATATACACACATACAGCAATAAACACCACATACACACATACAGCATAAACGCCATATACACACACTACAGCATATAAATACGATCACACATACAGTAATATAAGCACCATCTACACACATACACCATGATAATCACCATATACACACATACAGCATAAGCATACAACTAGTACTACACAACCACATACAGTGGTACATTCAGAATATACAACACATACAATTTAGTAACCAATACACCATGCAGCATAAACACATCAATTATGCACACACATAAAGCAAAATCCACATACATACATCCCATATACAGCATATCACACTATATAATGGTCTCCTTGTACACACTAAACACACACACACCATATACACACCATTAACCACAGATACCGGAGCCCCTGACAATGTTGGCCCCATGAGCAGCTGCTATGGCTTGCATCCTGTAGTTAGCGCCCTTGTTGAAACACGTTTTGTGGTTCTCGGTGCATGTCGCACTACTTTGGAGAATTATCCCGTAGCATTCATTTGACACACACATGGAATCCGTTCCTTCCTGGGACATGACTGTGGACATCCGATTAAACATGTTATTTGGAGTACTTAAGGTAGGGACCATTAGGAGACAATTTCAGAGTCTGACACAATTTGCTTATGACTAAAAATAGAAAGATTGTGACGAGAACATTAAATATTGTTAATATCTTCCTTGTCACATGAAGTGTAACTTTCACAGGACAGACGTTAATGTAATGATGGGATTCTCGAGAATTCCATGTTTGTCACGACCTTCAATCTAGATTTAGATTCTTGGGTTTATAAAAATCTTTAAAGGGAACCTGTCATCACATTTTTGACAAATACAGCAATGATAGGTTTCCCATAAAGGCTATAAACCTAAATACCTCCTTCTTTAGTACTACTATATTTCACTCACGTTCCCATACATCAACTATATGTTATCCTACCTGGCATCAGAATGAGCGTGTCCTCCTTGGCGATCCCTCCCATCTACCCCCCCCTGCCATGACCAGTGGTGATGTCATCTAAATCGTTTAGCCTGTAACATTTGCTAAAGTCTACCCTGTATGTATCTGATCATCACATGAAATCACAGGGATACTCTACCCTCCCCATCCTCCAGGGAAGTGCTGTGATTTCATGTGATCAGATACATACATAGGGTACAAGTTATGTTAATGTTACTGGGTAAAGCAATGTTACGGGGTAAAGGACTTAGATAACAGCTCCTGGTCACATGAACTGGAGTGCCTCAAGGATATATCACTCCCTCTCTCACACCGATCAGGCAAGGTACTGTAAAAAAACATTTTACACAGCTTTTTTTCTACCCTTAAGGGTTTTCCGAAACTCCATAGAGATTACATGGTCATGCGTGGCCGTTTGCTCCATTACTTTGAAGGACAACAAAGATTCCAACGGAGGTACGTGGGACCCCACCGCACCCCTCATTTTTGTGATCTATGGGTCACTGATAGCATCACTGAGACCCCACTGATCAGCAAGTGAGGCCACATACTGTGGATAGGGCCTAACTTATGTCTGTGGGAAACCCCTTTAATGATAAGTAAACGAGCTGTATCTGTCTGTAGTTGAATATTGGCAGATGGTCCCTAAGTACTGGTTCCATACAGAAGCATCTCCAGCATTGAGACCTGTCAATCTGGAACAGTAGGTGGGGCAATGCAAGCAATGCAGAACTCCTTAATATCATGGACTCACCTTAGGTTATGTGCATATATTTACAAAGTGATTTTTTTACATTGCAGCCCTGGAAAGGAAACCGTTTAGGGATGAGGGCAATGCTCTTAAAATCATAGTTATTATGAAGCACCATATATTCTGAGTATAAGCCTATTTTTTCAGCACAAAAAATGTGTCTGAAACCTTAACTCGGCTTATGCTCGAGTAAAAAATATATAGGTTTACCCGTTTTTGTGTTAAAATTGGGGCCTCGGCTTATACGTAGGTCGGCTTTATACTCAGTATATACGGTATTTATTTTGGGTGAGTTAATTTAAATGTGAAGATTGATTCTAAAAAACGTCATAGCTTTAGTTGATTTTAACATAATCTGATTGATTACAATATTACAAATCCCAAGTATCCCCTATACTGGCAGAAGAAGGTTATGGGGATGTTTGGTTAGATCCCCACATTGCGTGGGTTTATTTAGATGCTTCAAGTCCAAAGATCGATTGTCAACCTTTGCCCTTCTCCGCAAAAAAAAAAAAAAAGTTTTGCTTAAATCATGATCCTGTAGAAATTGGGTTCTTCCAGCCTAACATTCGGACTTTTTTAGGGTATCCAGAAGGTTCAGCAAGACAACTTTAGAAAGCTAAAGGGAACCTACAACCAAGCGAAACTCTACCTATAAGGAGGTCGATCGGGTGTGTGGATCACTAGGACGTGAGGATAGCCTTTTATTGCCCCAATATTAAAATTCCTCTTATGGGCTACTGGGGCGTGGAGTAGCGCATCTGAGGTTACACGGGGCGCTACTCCAGCCCGGTACCTCTCTTCTCTCCTACCGAAAATCTTTGGGCGCAGCAGCTACGAGGACCTGCGCGCATCGTCCGACGAATCTGCTGTCTGCCATCGCAGACACAGCAGGCCCGCGCCTGCACGGTCATGCTCCCGCCGAAGACTTTGGTAGGAGGAGAAAGAGGCTACCGGGGCGTGGAGTAGCCGCCCGTGTAACCTCAGATGCGGCTATCCACGCCCCAGTAGCCGCATAGGAAATTTTAATCAATTTGGGGCAATAAAGTTTTCAAACATCGTGGGACGTGAGGATTAGCCCTTAAAAGGGCTATCCTCACTTTCCTATTGATCCACCTACCACCCGATTACCTTTATAGGTAGATTTTGTGGTGTAGGTTGCCCTTTAAGCTCTGAGGTTCCTCGCCATGTTCAGTAGTTTCTGATCTCCCATCGAGATCCGGAACTCTTCCCTGGCCTGCCATCAGTTTCACATGAATAGTAATTGAGCTGCATGCCTGGGGTTCTATAAACAAATCCGGCTAAGGAAAGATTAGACAATATGATTGGTGAGAGATAGAGGGGGCACCAGATATGAACGGGAGATAGAGGAGGTCAGAATATAGGAGATGAGGGACCACATATCATGAGTTGAGAGGTCCAGCAATATGAGGAAGAGATTAGAGACACACAAGCTGAGGAGGATGATAATAGGGGGCCACAATATTAGGAGATGAGGGGACAACATATTGTGGGGCGATGTGAGGGATCACAATGTGGGGGGAGATGAGAAAAGCTACACCTCCAATCTTAGAGGAGGAGTTGAAAGACCATAATATGAGGGCAAGATGAGAGCGGACACAATATGAAGGTGAGACACACATAGATTTAATAAGTAGTCCTGCTTTATGGTGATCTAAAAGCGGTATTCCCATGTAGAAAGTTTCTTAATATACTCAGGATAACAATGACACATTCTCTAATTCACTGTTTATTAACAAAAAATCCAGCATTTCACAGATAAAATTCCATCTTGTCTCTATCAGCTGGTGTATACAATTTCAGTTGCCTCCAAGACACGACCCAGTAACTTCTGACTTAGGGTCAGGGAAGCATCTTGGATTTTAGTGTGATAGCCCTGGAGCTAAGTTTTCTCTCTCTGCTCCATGAACTCTAGCCCTGCCCCCTGCAGTCTTGGCACAGCAGATCTAGTGTTTTGTGGAATAGCAGAGATGTAGGAGAGCTGGACTGGTATTTTGTTATATGCATCTCATGGATCCATCATCTCATCTCTGATCTCTCTTTCTATTATCATGTGTTTAGTACAATGTTTAGAAGCGAGATAACGGGTGATATACCACCTGTACCCTGATAACCTAACCACATAGTCAGCACATCGAACTAGAGGTATCATAAAGTTGTCTGCTTAGAGAGTCCGCACCCACAATGCTGGGATTTTGCACTCTGCCATCACTGAGTGATTGGAGCTAAAACAGCAATAAAAGTTGCAATAAGTAAAATTGTGAAGCAGGTGGTAAAAGATCTTTATTGTGTTGACCTCACTATCGGATTGCAATTGAGAATTTTCTTTCTGGGAAAAACCCTTAAGGCCATGTTCACAAGATTCAATGGAATTTGCAACTGAATTGTGAACTGATATGGTTTCAGTAGTCCCCTGGGTCCTAGAACTCAGTGGCCCCTTAGTAGTGAACTCATGTGGCGGCTTTTAAAATTCAGAAACTAAAACATTCTCCTGTCCCTAAATATTCCCTGGTTTATATCCCACATCCTCCTGTGTTTTTTTTACTTACTCCCCCTGTCACGGGGGCTCCTGTATCATGTCCTGGGTCGCTGGCACACCCGTGTGCCTCCCTCCTGTTCCCTCCATGCAGCAGCAGCCCTTCTTCACCTGTACAGTACCACCGGCTGTCCCCTCGCTCCAGCATGTGCTCCCCGCCCCTAAGACGAGGGAGCGACGGCGTTCTGAGACTTAAAGGGCCAGTACACCAATAATTGGGGTTAGCTGGCTGCCTTTCCTGTAAAATCTCCCTTCCTGTGTCCCCTGCCGGATCCTTGGTGCCATGGAAAAAGCTTGTTTCCTATGTCCTGTCATTGTTTTCTGCATTCCCGTTGATGACCTGTTCTGTTCCTTATTATGTCTACCTTCGCTCGCTCCCCATTGACTCGATCCGTGGGCTCGCCTGTCTCGACCTCCTGCCTGTCCTCCCATCACGATTCTGCTCATGACTCTGTATCTCGACCTGGCCACCACTGAGAAAAAAGTCGCGTTTCTGTGTAGCACAACCTGGTGAATCCTGCTGCAGCAAGTCCTACCCACTTTGGGGGCTACTGGTTGAAAGCCATGTGCCACTAGACTCCAGTCCCAGGTGTCAGCTACATCCTCACTGCATCCTAGGTCCCCCAGTCCGACACTGTCCTGCGGTGCACCACAAATATCCATTTACCCCTCATCACCCACAACTGCATGTTGTGCCCATGATTTAATACACAGTGGCCCCATGTGCCCTTGTAGTATTGTATGCTGTTCACATACCAACTTACCCACCTGTGCCCTAAAATTTATCAGATTTCTACTCTAGCACATCACACACACCCACCCGCCTGGCTTGTTTCATACATCGCCCTTGCAACACATTAGGCTATGCCCTGGTTATATAACAAAGACCACACCCAAATACATTATTATATTCCCCCTCACTAATAATATCTACTATACTTACAAATCAACATTATATATAGCACCCACTTATTTATTTCATGTACATACACCCCCCTTCTTCGCAGTTTACACCCCCCCATGTACTAGAGGATATACTGCATGTAATTGGTATTACATATCCATGCTCCCACTTCTAATATCCATTGTAATCAGTGTACCCAGCTTTCGGGATACAGACTGAAAAAGGGGTTACCTAGGATGATTATGATTATGATCATTTGAACTCTACTACCAGCATGGAGGATTGTTAAACCGCACACTGAATATGGGTGTGTGCCACCTCTGCGGGATGATCTGCTCTTCTTTAACTTTTATGCCTTGTTTGTAAGGAAAAAAAGCTTTAAAAATTATACAAATGAGCGTCGTCGGGGTGGGGGGGGGGGACGGACTAACCGTTTGTCAATGTGCTTGGTTTGTAATCCTTCAACCTGGTGGTTAGATTTCCTTTAATTGGTGTGTCCTAGCTGATACAAGTACTATACCAGCACTGACAGGGGACTTGTAATGGTCTGGATGGAGATATGAATGGTAAGCAGGACTCCATGTCTTAGGGGACCAAGTTGCATCTGTGACCTCTGTGAACCCTATAGCACTCAGCCTCTAGCAGATGTCTGCAATCCTCCGGTTCATGATTTTATTAGGACACAGGGCTCAGTCTCAGCAATGTAGTAAAGATGACAGACGTTGGGTGCGGCTCGTGCCGGGCTTCTCCAGGACATGCCAGCTAATTCTCAAATGTTTGACTTATGTCAAGTACATTTACTAATCCAACTTTACTATATGAGCGATCCTGGAATAACGGACGAGGACTTCATAAACTTTCTGAAGAAAGATCACAACTGTGTTACAGGGATTACAGCGAGGGCCATGTTCTTATATACGCAGGATATTGTGTTTCCGCCTCTTGAGAATGTTGTCGTTCCAGTAACATTGGGGGGCATTTACTAAGAGCCCGATTGCCCCTGTAGTATATAGCCAGCCAGCCCCTGTAGTATATAGCCAGCCAGTCCCCTATGGTATATAGTCAGCCCCCTGTGGTATATAGCCAGACAACCCTCTGTAGTATATAGCATGCCAGTCCACTGCAGTTTATAGCTTGCCAGCTCCCTGTAGTATATAGCCAGCCAGCACCTGTAGTATATAGCCAGCCCCTTGTAGTATATAGACAGCCAGCCCCTGTGATATATAGCCAGCCAGCCCACTGTGGTATATAGCCAGCCAGCCCCTGTAATATATAGCCAGCCCCCTGTGGTATATAGCCAGTCAGCCCCCTGTGGTATATAGCCAGACAACACCCTATGGTACATAGCCCAACAGCCCCTGTAGAATTTAGACAGACAGCCCCTGTAGTATATAGCCAGCCAGCCCCCTATGGTAAATAGACAGCCCACCGTGGTATATAGACAGACAACCCCCTGTAGTATATAGCATGCCAGCCCACTGTAGTTTATAGCCTGCCAGCTCCCTGTAGTATATAGCCAGCCAGCCCCATGTAGTATATAGCCTGCCAGCCCCCTGTAGGATATAGCCAGCCAGCCTCATGTAGTATTTAGCCAGATGACCCCTTCTAGTATATTGCTAGCCAGCTCCCTGTAGTATATAGCCAGCCAGCCCTTGTAATATATAGCCAGCCCCCAGTAGTATATAGCCAGCCCCTTGTATTATATAGCCAGCCAGCCCCTGTGATATATAGCCAGCCATCCCTCTGTGGTATATAGCCAGCCAGCCCCTGTAGTATATAGCCAGCCCCCTGTAGTATATTGGCAGCCAGCCCCCTGTGGTATATAGCCAGACAACACCCTGTGGTATATAGCCAGCCCCTGTAGTATATAGCCAGCCAGCCCCTGTAGTATATAGCCAGCCCCCTATGTTATATAGCCAGCCCCTTGTGGTATATAGCCAGACAACCACCGGTAGTATATAGCATGCCAGCCCACTGTAGTTTATAGCCTGCCAGCTCCCTTTAGTATATAGCCAGCCCCATGTAGTATATAGCCTGCCAGCCCCCTGTAGTATATAGCCAGCCAGCCCCATGTTGTATATAGCCTGCCAGCCCCCTGTAGTATATAGCCAGCCAGCTCCCAGTAGTATACAGCCAGCCCCTTTAGTATTTAGCCAGACCCTGTAGTATATAGCCAGACAGCCCCCTTTAGTATACAGCCATCCCCCAGTAGTATATGGCCAGCCAGTCCCCTGCAGTATACAGCCAGCCCCTGCAGTATACAGCCATCCTCCTGCAGTATACAGCCATCCGGCCTCCTGCAGTATACAGCCAGCCCACTGTAGTATAAAGCCAGTCATCCCCCTGTAGTATACAACCAGTCAGCCCACTGTAGTATACAGCCAGTTAGCCCCCTGTAGTATACAGCCAGTCAGCTCCCTGTAGAATACAGCCAGCCTGCCCCCTGTAGTATACAGCCAGCCACCCAACACTTAAAAATAAACTTACATACTCACCTTTGGGTGGTTCAAATGTCGGCGTGGCTCCTCCTCTGTCTTCTCCACGATGCTTCTTTCCCCCCTGCTCCTCTTCTTTCTTCGGTCTTCTATAACAGCTGGTAGAGATGCGGCCATGCGCTTTGCCGGCCGACGCATACTATAATACGGCCTCCGATTACGTCATAGTATGCACCGGCTGGCAGATAACATGACTACGTTTCTGCCAGCTGTTAAATGAGACCGAAGAAACACCTAACCTGCCTAACACTATTCTAATAGAACACCCTAACGCTATCCCTGCAGCAGCAGCTCTCTCCCTAGCGGCATCCAGACACAGAATGATCCGAGCAGCGCAGGCAGGGGCTAGTCTATTCCAGGGTCACCTGATCAGGTCAGCCAACCGGTGGAGTGCAGAGTCTCCTGGCTTGTGATTGGCTCTGTTTCTGGCCGCCAAAAATCACAACGGCGGGAAATACCATTTTTTCGAGCGGGCGAAGTATTCGTCCGAGCAACGAGCAGTTACGAGTACGCTAATGCTCGAACGAACATCAAGCTCGGATGAGTGTGTTCGCTCATCTCTAGTTCTTACTATCATCGCCACTTGTTAGGTTGGTCCTCAAGGGCAACCATTCAGTATATTGGAGAGGAGCTACATTTAGGATGATTGCGAGCTTGGAAGTAATTATCCAAGAACACAGGGTGTCAGGATAAAAGCTCAAAATTTATTAAGCATACATTGGGGCACATTTACTTACCCGGTCCGTTCGCGATCCAGCGGCGCGTTCTCTGCGCTGGATTCGGGTCCGGCCGGGATTCATCAATGCAGTTCCTCCGCCGTCCACCAGGTGGCGCTGCTGCGCTGAAGTCCGCTGGAATGCCTCGAAATACACCGGCCTACCCAGGATGAAGGTGAGTGAAATTTTCGCGACACAATTTTTTTTTTAAATGCGGCGGTTTTTCCGAATACGTCGGGTTTTCGTTCGGCCACGCCCCCCGATTTCTGTCGCGCGCATGCCGGCGCCGATGCGCCAAATTCCGATCGCGTGCGCCAAAAACCCGGGGCAATTCAGGTACAATCGGCGCAAAACGGAAATATTCGGGTAACACGTCGGGAAAACGCGAATCGGGCCCTTAGTAAATGACCCCCATTGTGTTATATACCCAAAAGAAGGTCGGTTACATACTAAGCTGTCTTACAATCATTGGACAGCGTCATAGAACCATTCGATAATTTCGTAGTGATTGGTCAGTTTCTTCTTAGCTACATTTAATAATTAGTAAGTTACAATGTCCTACTGATTATTCGTCTACAAGGTAATAATAATGAAGTCATATTAATATGCGAAAAGTCCCTTATTGATTATTTCATTAAGAGCCAGGGACAAGTTACTACAAGCAATCAATTATCCTCATTAGCCATCAATAATAATCATAAATTATGAGTCTTAATAACTGATCATTCTGGTCATCTATAGCGACCACTATTCATAGTCTTTATGAAACACAATTATTCAGCACAAATTTTTAAAGAGAAATAAGCCTTAAAGAGGGGGGTATAGAATCCACCCCTATCACCGCCAGGCGCCCCTTATGAGAGACTAAGGTACTTTCTAAAATGAATGAGAATCGATAGATGGGATTACAGTGTTACATGTAACTTGTATTCTTATACTATTTATGATACATCTGCCTGATGGTCTGTTTTTGTAATCTTGATACTTTTGTATATTAATTTTTAGACAATATAATAAAGATATTCTGCTTTTAAGACCTTGTACCTGGTGCTCCATTTTCTGGCAAAATGCTGATCTTAGAGTGTTGGGAGGGCAAAGGAAAATTAAAAGTTTATAAAAAATTAAAAAAATGAGATAGGAGCTTGAGAATATTAGAGGGTGTCATATACCAATGTCTAGGAAATTGGTGCAATATGGGAACAGACCAAATAGATTCAGACCTGAACCAAATCTCTTGAATCATTAGCTAATTATTAGGGCTGCCTGTATTACCAAAACTACTCGTATGGCGTTGCCTTCTTATGTAATTTTAGAGTATAACATCATTGTACTCAAGTAATTACTGTTTTTATGTTAAAGATGTCACCTCTAACCACCTTACTGCAAGCAACATTTATGTTATTGTTGTTTATTATTTCAATTAATTAAAATGAACAACATTGACAAAATTATTTTGAGTAAATTTAAAAAATGAGAAACATAATACTCCTCATGAGATGAGATGCTCAATAGCTGCTATAACAATAATGTAAAATTGTCAAGGGGGTGGAGTCTACTTGGAGGGAGGCACAAAAGGCGGGAGCAGAGCCACCTGTCTTCAGAGATGGATCAGATGCTCAGTTGACTTTTCCATTTGGTCCGCTTTTATGGGCGTTGTAATATTCAGACTCGCCCCTTAAATGAAGAAGCAAAAATGAAATAACAGTTCCCCTTATATACGAAAAATGGTCAATTCCTTGATAAAAACGACAGCGACAAAAAGCAAAACATAACTTATAAAATAGTTTTATGGCCCTTGGTGCCCTTGTAAAAATGTAAGAATAAAAAACACACAAAAGCTATAGTTTTTTTTCTCCTTTTTTTTTTTTTTTTTTTTACATTAAACGATTGGGATCTGATTTTGGGTAGAGGACTGGATATTACTCCAAGCGTAGCTGAAGTCTCTGGCTACTAGTAGAGTCTGTGCTGTGTATGAACATGTGATACGTGATTATTCTATTATACTTACATCACAAAAGCGTTTGCGTCAGGTGAGCATTTCCCCGTGTTACAAGCACCAGAAGACGAAGTATCCAACCTTGCCTGAAATATTCAATTAGTATTGGGTTAATCTCGGAGATTTGGTACCTCCTTATCCTTCTTCTTGAGAGGACATATCTATATATACTGTACACTTCATGGGATGATCAGCTTTTCAAAACAACAATCCTACAATAACCTGACACAATGGCCAAAATGTATTAGGACTGTTGCAATGTGCCCCAGTATCCACCACGCCAAAAAATCTGGATTACTAAAAGTTTCCAATCTCTTACGATAATCCCAGAACAGAATGTGCTGGGATTGAAATTTAAGACAGGTCCAACCTGTTATACAATTGCCATGTAGGATTTATTAACCCTGTGTTGTGCTGTGATATATTGGGCTGTATATTCCTTGTGCACTTTGTAGTCTTTGGTGGAGCTTGTTGGGTGGGGGGGGGGGGAATGTTGATCAAAGACAGAAGTGCTACACAGGGACAGTAGATGATGGAAGAAAGGAAATGGTAGATTTTGTGGTGGAGAGAGATCGAGGAGATGGCAAGACGTGCACAAGGAAACAGTCCATGAAACCAATAGTAAAGGACCGTATGGGGCATTGATGATGAGCATTGGGTGAATGGTAACACATGTCTCAGCAGTTAACCTACTAACAGTGTTGCATATTGCCACCACCATCTTGGTTGGCCTTTTGGTGTACCCCGGAGTTATCTCTTTAAGTACCACTGGCGAAACTGGTGGTGGCACTCAAATCAAGTGCCATGTGCGCCAACACCAACATGCAGGTGTCCCATGGCTCCACCATTTGGGGAGGATCATTGCTCCCCAATGACATCATATTAGTCCTGATGCAGGGGTTGCCAAAGCATCTTTGCTGGCACCATTTAAAAAGTTAACACCTGTGACCTGAGCCAGCACTGATCGTGAGTGTTACTGGTGGAGGTTCGTATCTCTGTTTCGTTCCTGAACTAGGACAGATGTTTCAAATATCGGTTGGCCAAACCCAACAATAAATTTTAACGGGTTTGCTCATCACTGAATTTCCCTACAGGAACAAAGCAGCAACTGAACGTAAGATCAGCAGAAGGTCACAGACATGTCTTATAGGTGAAGCTTCACTTACCAAGTCCACCACATCCAAATCGCTTGGCTTTGCTTGTCTCACATATCTATTGTAAGTGGCATAAATGTTGTAATTATCTTTTGGAAGGTAGGGTGACAAAGCTGAGAGGAGGGATTCAGACTGGAATATAACCAAAGGACAAAGTCATTCATATCCTGTAATATTATAACCAAATGATAAACGCTATTCATATCTCCACTGCAACGAACATACAGAATGATGTTTATTTGTGAAAATTCCTCTCCCATAATCTATAATGCTCCGTGGAAACAGACAACAAATAAATTCTGTAGTCATGTGAAACGGCATTCCCGTCTTCTATCGGTATTTTAGAGAATCCATGGTTTTACTCCAAAGCCGGTCTAGTCCTAGTGTCACTATTAGACTAGGTCAGTGATGGCAAAACTTTTACAGACAAAGGGGGTCATTTACTAAGGGCCCGATTCGCGTTTTCCCGACGTGTTACCCGAATATTTCCGATTTGCGCCGATTTCCCCTGAATTGCCCCAGGATTTTGGCGCACGGGATTGGATTGTGGTGCATCGGCGCCGGCATGCGCGCGGCGGAAATCGGGGGGCGTGGCCGAATGAAAGCCCGACGGATTCGGAAAAACCGCCGTATTTAAAACAAAAAATCTATTGCGGAGCTTGCACTTACTGTCACTCAGCCCGAGCCGGTGAACTCCAGTGCGTTCCGATGCTTTTCATCGCAGCAGCGCCACCTGGTGGACGGCGGAGGAACTACCTTAATAAATCCCGGCCGGACCCGAATCCAGCGCAGAGAACGCGCCGCTGGATCGCGAATGGACCGGGTAAGTAAATCTGCCCCAGAGTGCCCAAACAACAACAAAAATCCACTTATTTACCGTGAAGTGCCAGCATGGCATTTTAAGAAGGGACTTGCTACCTGTTCTTCCACATCTTTCAATCGTATCGGCCCCCTTAGGCCAGAAATGGCTCTGAGTGCCATAGGTTCGCCACCACTAGACTAGGTCATAACTTTCTTTGAAAAATGAAAATAATTACTTGGTTCCTTTTTTCGCCTAATCCATAGTAATATCATTAGAAAGCCCTTATATCTATTACCCTGCCCTTCCTGGAGGAGAAAGCAATGCAAAAAAAAACTCATTTTGAAGACAGAAAACTTTACGCATCTTTATCTTGGCATCTGTTTTTGTAGTAAAAGTGTATTCAGCCCAGGGTGCGATTCCTTGGTTCCACCAATTATTCTAGGGTCCCAAACCTTTATAATTCCCTAAGAAAGGGGTCCCCAAACTTTTTACATAGGGGGCCGTACACTGTCCCTCTCAGACCGTTGGAGGGTTGGACTAATGTTTAAAAATAAATAGCGGTACATGTGACCGCATCTGTAATACAATGCCCCCCCCCTCAATTAATTATTTAATATACTGCACCCCCTCGTGAACTATGTTCATGTCCCACCCTGGTACAAAATAAACAGAGAAAAAAGTTTTTTTTGTTTTTTTTTTTAAAGTGCAATTACAAAAATTATTTAAAAAGAATAAACATCTCCTAAAGCTCCACCCCATTCAATAATCAAATAAAACATAAAAAAGTGAAAATCACCCCAAAACATATTGGGTCCGTAACAACCCGTACAATAAAATAAAATTGTCACTGAACCCGTACGGTGAACGCCATAAAAAAAAAAAAAAACCACAAAAATAAACTCACAAAAACTTTCAATCTTTACATCTGACTTCATAGAAAATGCATAAAAAGTGATAAAAAAAAGTTACATTTACCCCAACATGATACCAAGAAAAAGTACAGCTTGTCCCACCAAAAATAAGCTCTAAATCAGCTCTGTAAGCAAAAAAATTATAAACAATTTAGCAAATTTCTTATAAAATACGTTCTATATTCTACAAAACAAGTTAACCCTTAAAAGCCATATAAATGGGGTATCGCCGTAATCGTTATGACTAGAGATGAGCGAGCACTAAAATGCTCGGGTACTCGTTATTCGAGACAAACTTTTCCCGATGCTCGAGTGCTCGTCTCGAATAACGAGCCCCATTGAAGTCAATGGGAGACTCGCCAAAATTATGGGCAACAGCATGGCCATGACAGAGTGACAGAATGAGGCTAAATAGCATCTAAAACATCCAATAATTGACCCTGACACTATAGGGGACGCACCAGCTGTTGGGGACAGCCATGGGGACTCGAGTGGCGCCGAGTTACGCAAACTTGTTCATGGGCCACTTCGAGTCCCAAATGGTTTACAATACCCACTTCTGGGAAACACATATCGTCTACTATCGCCGGTTCATCGACGATATCTTTATAATCACAAATGGCACTATAGAAGAAGCACAAACATTCGTCGAAAGCCTAAACAATAACAACTGGGGCATAAATTTCACAGCCAATATAGACCAAAGTAAAATGGTTTTTTTAGACCTAGAGATAACCCATCAGTCGGAAAAAATCGTGACAAAAAACCATTTCAAGAAAGTCGATAGTAATGGGTATCTAGATTACAATAGTGCCCATTACAAAAAATGGCTTAATAATGTGCCTTTCAGTCAGTTCTCTAGAGTACGGAAAAATTGCACTCTATAAAGAACAAATTCACTGAAAAACACTTCCCCAAAAAATTAATCAGAAAAGCATATCAGCAAAATTTGGAGAAAAAGAACAGATCCAAAATCAAACAAAAACCAAACGAAGAAACCAACACATTTATTTACAATTTCATTACAACCTTTGATAAAGGCCACACAGCTATCAGAGGTATTCTACAGAAACACTGGCATATACTCCTACAAGACCCTATATTAAAAAAAGAATTACCTTCGATACCTAAAATTACATTCCGTAAAGCCAGATCAATAAAAAATATTTTAGCACCGAGTAAAATTCAAACAATCAGAAAAGAAAGTGCAGTAAACAACCCAGGCAAAATACCGGGCTCATTTAAATGCTTCAAGAAGAAATGCCTCTGTTGCAACATAATAGAACACAAAAAATGTGTTTTTAAATCCACCAGCACAGGGGAAACATTCAACTGCAAACACCACATAACGTGCGACTCTTCATTTGTGGTGTATTTGATCAACTGCAGTTGTAGCATGCAATACGTAGGACGAACCTCCCAGTCCCTCCGCATGAGAATAAATGGACATCGATTCAAAACAAAAACAGGGTTTCTCCAACAAAGTCTCTCAAGACACCTGACCATATCACACAAAAAATGTTTCCATCAAAGTCATGGGCATCGAACAGATTCCAGAAAACATAACAAATAGACAGGAACAACTAAATAAACGCGAATCCTTCTGGATTTATAAACTCAAGAGCCTTCAGCCTGATGGTTTAAGGCGTACAGCGCCAGTTCGTGCCACATGTCCAGCTTTGAAACCCAGCAGTTGTAGGGAGCTGTGTGATCATTTAGGACGATGGTATCGTCAGCTACGTACTCCCTCACCATCTTTCTGTAAAGATCAGCCCTACCTGATGGCGCCGTGCCCACGGATGGTAGTTCGGAGGAGGAGGTGGAGGAGGGGTGGGAGGAGGAGGAGGCATAGTAGGCCTGAAACACCTGGACCGAGGTAGGCCCCGCAATCCTCGGCGTCGGCAGTATATGAGCAGCCCCAGGGTCAGACTCGGTCCCAGCCTCCACCAAGTTAACCCAATGTGCCGTCAGCGATATATAGTGGCCCTGCCGGGCAGGGCCACTATATATCGCTGACGGCACATTGGGTTAAAAAAAGTAGAACGTTATTGTAGCCCTAAGAAGGGCTGTTGGGTTCTTGGAGAATCACTCCTGCCTAACAGTAAGCTAATAGAACACCCTAACGCTTTCCCTGACCAGCAGCAGCTCTCTCCCTAGCGGCATCCAGACACAGAATGATCCGAGCAGCGCGGGCAGCGGCTAGACTATCCCAGGGTCACCTGATCTGGCCAGCCAACCACTGCTATCGACGTGTAAGGGTACCACGTCATGCTGGGTGGAGTGCAGAGTCTCCTGGCTTGTGATTGGCTCTGTTTCTGGCCGCCAAAAAGCAAAACGGCGGGAGATGCCATTTTCTCGAGCGGGCGAAGTATTCGTCCGAGCAACGAGCAGTTTCGAGTACGCTAATGCTAGAACGAGCATCAAGCTCGGACGAGTATGTTCGCTCATCTCTATAGCTGATACAATGTGACAGTGTAGATCTGCTCCGGATGGCGCCTCCTTCCCTTCTATGCCCGGCCCGGGTGCCCGTACAGCAGTCACCACCACATATGGGACATCCTAATACTCGGGAGGAATTGGGTATCAAACTTTGTGTAGTTTATTGTCATTTAATACTTTGTGATGGTTTAATTTTTGGCCAAAATTAATACATTGTCTAAAAAAAAATATGACAGCTTGTAAATTCCACCGCCATTTTGTTTTAACCCCCGGTGAAAGGGTCTAAATCTAAAGGGTTGACACTTATTAAAGTTGATTTTTTTTACACATTGAAGGGCGCAGTTTCTTAAATGGCATGATTTATGGGGTTTCACTGTTATTTAGGCCTCTCAAAGTCACTTAAAGCTGAGCAGGTGCCTCTAAATAAGGGTTTTGGGGATTTTCATAAAAATGAGAAAAATTGCCCCCCACAATCCGGAACCTCTTAACAACCTAAAAAAGAGAGAGAGGAGGCATAAAAAGCCCCGGCTGATATAAAGCAGACATTTGGGAAATGTTAGATATAAAGTAAGTTGGGTGCTAGGACTATCTGCCTGAAAGTGGAAAATTTTGAGTTTTGGAAATGAATTATTTTTATAAATTTTGGCCAAATTTCCATTTTTTTCATAACTAAACACAAAAGATATCATCACAATTTTTCTATTACTTTGAATTACAATGTGTGACGGTAAAACAAACTCAAAATCTCCTGGATATGTTAAAGCGTCAAAAAGTTATAACCTCCTATAATGACACAGGTGAAAATTTTAACCCCCAAGACCAGAAGGGGTTAAACACTGAGAACCCGTTATTCTTTATGATAACTTTCCTTGCTGAAATACTCACGTGTACTACAGCATTGTCACACACGGGGATCAGGGTCAGCAGCAGCAGCAGCTTCACAAGATGCAACTTCATCTTTTTTGTAAAAATTTTAATTTTGGCCGTTCTAATTTGTCTATGAAGCAGTTTAGTATCACCCAGAGGTGACAGTCACATCTATATCACTGAGGAAACAAACCAAGCTGTCAGAAAGATTAGAAAATTATGTACAATATTCTCATCTCCTCCTGCTCTATAACATGCTGCCTGTAGATAGGACACTATAAACAATATGCTCAGCACCTCCTGCTCTATAACATGCTGCCTGCAAATAGGATACTTTTCACAATATACTCAGCTCCTCCTGCTCTATAACATGCTGCCTGCAGATAGGACACTATAAACAATATGCTCAGCACCTCCTGCTCTATAACATGCTGCCTGCAAATAGGATACTTTTCACAATATACTCAGCTCATCCTGCTCTATAACAACTTACTTAAAGATATGGTGAAACATCTCTCCAAGAATAAAAAAAAAAATTCGAATCCATTGTATTTCTAAGCTGCTGGAAAACTCTTTTAATGTCTCGTGCTCCTGGAGTCTTTCTTACCTAAAGGTTCCTTTACTTCTGAGAGGTGCGAGTGTGGGAGAAGAGAATGTAAAGGTAATGTATACGAAGCAGATAAATTAAGTCAGGGCCCGGGGAGACGACCTGTTTGACTTTCATTAATCATAAATCAGCTAAAAGGCACAACTTAGGGGGGTAATGTGAGCGCCCCCTAGCTATTGTACTGAAATAACCCCTGCTCCAATATATATATATTGTATCTCATCTACTCCTCAGTATACGGGATGACAGCACAACATTGTCCTGTAATTATCTGTACTGAGGATCCTATATCTCATGTTCTCACAGGCAGGTTTTCCCAGTATTTTTAAGAACCTTCATACGGATGCCCCCTGTCTATGGTGATGGTAGAACCTCCTCTCCTCTAGGTTAGGCTGTATACTACATTCTGTAGCTCCATTGTCTATGCG
This sequence comes from Engystomops pustulosus, assembly GCA_019512145.1. Classification (NCBI taxonomy): domain Eukaryota; kingdom Metazoa; phylum Chordata; class Amphibia; order Anura; family Leptodactylidae; genus Engystomops; species Engystomops pustulosus. The sequence continues at coordinate 65,811 of WNYA01000156.1, read as the reverse complement.
TGTGTACTGTGGCTGTAGCTCCATGTAGGGCTATGTATATTGTGGCTGTAGCTCCATGTATGGCTGTGTACTGTGGCTGTAGCTCCAGTATGGCTGTGTACTGTGGCTGTAGCTCCATGTATGGCTGTGTCTGCGGCTTGTAGCTCCATGTATGGCTGTGTACAAGCTTGTCCATGTATGGCTAGTACTACAGCTGTACGTCCATGTATGGCTGTATGTTACAGCGTAGCGCCATGTTGGCTGTGTACTGTGGCTGTGGCTTCCGTGTATAGGCTGTTACTACAGCTTAGCTCATTAGGCTTATATACAGCTTTATGCTTCCATGTATTGGCTGTTACTCAGCTGTAGCTCAGTATGCTGTGTACTGCGGCTCCATGTATGGCTATGTACTGTTCCTGTATCTCCATGTACTGCTTTCTGCTGCAGCTGTAGCTCCATGTATGGCTGTATACTACAGCTTTAGCTCCATGTATGGCTGTATACTACAGCTGTAGCTCCATGTATTGCTGTGTACTGTGTCTGTAGCTCCATTTATGGCTGTGAACTGCAGCTGTAGCTCCATGTATGGCTGTGTACTGCGGCTGTAGCTCCATGTATGGCTGTGTACTGTGGCTGTAGCTCCATGTATGGCTGTGTACTGTAGATGGAGCTCCATGTATGGCTGTGTACTACTGCGGCTGTAGCTCCATGTATGGCTGTGTACCGCTGCTATAAGCTCCATGTATGGCTGTGTACTGCTCCTGTATCTCCTGTATGACTTTTTGTTGTAGCTATAGCTCCATGTATGGCTGTGTACTGTGGCTGTAGCTCCATGTATGGCTGTGTCTGCAGCTGTAGCTCCCAGTATGGCTGTTACTGCGGCTGTAGCTCCATGTATGGCTGTGTACTATGGCTGTAGCTCATGTATGGCTGTGTACTGCGGCTGTAGCTCCATGTATGGCTGTGTTACTAGATAGGCTGTGATTCCTGTATGCTTGTACTGCCTTGTAGCTCCATGTAGTGGCTGTGTACTGCTCCTGTAATCTCCATGTATTGGCTTTCTGCTGCAGGCTTAGCTCCATGTGTATGTGCTGTGTACTGTGTGGTGTAGCACCATGTCAGGCGTCATACTATCAGCTTTATCTCCATGATGGCTGTATACTACACTGTACCCATGTATGGCTGTGTACCGCTGCTATAGCTCCATGTACGGCTGTGTACTGCTCCTGTATCTCCATGTATGACTTTTTGTTGTAGCTATAGCTCCATGTATGGCTGTGTACTGCGGCTGTAGTCTCTCCATGTTGCTGTGTACTACAGCTGTACTCTCGTGGATGCTGGAATGTTACAGCTGTATCTCCATGTATGGCTGTGTACTGTGGCTGTACTTCCATGTATGGCTGTATACTACAGCTAGCTCCATGTAATGGCTGTATACTACAGCTGTAGCTCCATGTATTGCTGTGTACTGCAGCTGTAGCTCCATGTATGGCTGTGTACTGCAGCTGTAGCTCCATGTATGGCTGTGTACTGCGGCTCCATGTATGGCTGTGTACTATTCCTGTATCTCCATGTACTGCTTTCTAGCTGGGCAGCTGTGACTCCATGTATATGCTGTGTACTGTGTCCGTACACCATGTATGGCTGTATACTAACAGCTTTAAGCTCCATGTATGGCTGTCTACAGCTGTAGTAGCTCCATGTATTGCTGGACTGTGTCTGTAGCTAGCCTCATTTATGGCTGTGAATGCAGCTGTAGCTTGCTCATGTATGTATGGCTGTGTGTCGTGGTTGTAGCTCCATGTCTTTAGCTCAATGTATGGCTGTATACTACAGCTGTAGCTCCATGTATGGCTGTGTAATGCGGCTGTAGCTCCATGTATGGCTGTGTAATGTGGCTGTAGCTCCATGTATGGCTGTGTACTGTGGCTGTAGCTCCATTTATGGCTGTGAACTGCAGCTATAGCTCCATGTATGCTGTTCCGTACTGTGGTTGTAGCCCATGTATGGCTGTGTACTGCTCCTGTAGCTCCATGTATAGCTGTTACTGCTCTTGTAGCTCCATTATGGCTGTTGTACTGCTCCTGGTAGCCTCCATGTATGGCTGTGTAATGCGGCTGTAGCTCCATGTATGCGTGTCGCTCTGTAGCTTGCTCCATGTAGATGCGTGTACTGCTCTGTAGCTCATGTATGACGTGTACACTGAGGCTGTAGCTCCCATGTTATGGTTACATGTGTACTGAGTGCTGTTAGCTCCATGTATGGGCTGTGTCCTTCTGACGGCTGTAGCTCCTGTATGGCTGTGTACCGGAGCTATATCTCCATGTACGGCTGTGTACTTCTGTCTCCTGTATCTCATGTATGACTTTTGTTGTTTAGCTATAGCTCCATGTAGCTGTGTATTATGCGCTGTGGCTCCCATGATGTGCGTAAACTTTTTACATCTGGTAGCTCATGTATGCTGTGTGAACTCGGCTGTAAGCTCCATGTATGACTGTGTCTATTATGTCTGTAGCACCATTGTGGTCGTTGTACTGTTGCTGTAGCTCTGTAGCTCCATGAAGACTGGTTATGCGGCTGGAGTCTCATGTATGGCTTTGTACTGCCTGTAGCTCGCTGTAATGCTGTGTACCGCTGCTGATAGCCATGTACGGCTGTGACTGTCCTTATCGCCATGTATGACTTTTTTAGCTATAGCTCCATTAGGTGTGTACTGCGGCTGTGGCTCATGTATGCGGTAAACTACAGCTTAGCTCCATGTATGGCTGTGACTGCGGCTTAGCTCGTAGACTGTGTAATGTCGTAGCACCATGTGTGGTTGTGTACTGTTGCGCGTTAGCCCATGATGGCCGGGTACTGCGGCTGGAGCCCATGTATGGCTGTCTACTGCCGCAGGTCCGATTCTAGCCTTTTTTTCTACAAAACTTGAAAGTGAAACTTGAAAATGCTTCCCCCTTCTCTGGTGGACATTTAGAAATAATAGAGTTTTTTATTTTCGACCAGTCGTGAACTGGGTTAGGGACATACTCAATGTGGCAAAAAGAGAAATGTTTCCAGTTAGGGACCAGTTTTACCCATTAGTCCCTTAAAATGTAACTTTATTACACACTTTAAACCAGATGGATAATTTCCACACCTAAATGTTTGTTTTTTGTTTTTTTTTTAACAGTCAGTGGTTGGACAGTGTCAGGCTGACCTTAATATTGAGAAGACCGACTTGATTGTTCCTTGGCATTGTTTTGTCAGGGATGGAGATTTTTTTATAATTTTTATATCATAAAAGCAAGTCTTCCTTCACCCTCATCCCCGAATTTACTCCATGCGTACTCATTTGTTTTTGAGTACAGGTTCCCACTATTCTGGGAAGGCGCCAGGGGGGATTATATTCCAGAAATCAAAGGTTACTGGGGTAACTTTCCCTCCCTTCCCCTACTGTGAAGGGGGAAGCAAGTTAGAGGGGAATAAAAAAACCATTTAGAGTGGAAAATTATTTATCTTTTTTAATGTGTGTTAATAAAAGTTACATTAATTGACTAATGGGTATAAACTGTTCCCTAAACTGAACAAATTTCCACATTTGCTCCCATGATCTACCTTTAACATCTATACCTAGTATCTAGTACTGTACAGGTGAATTATCTGCTCCATCAGAAGACGGACTTTTATACCTTCTACCCTTCCTCTTCCCCAGCCATGTTTATCTCATGCTGCAATTCTATAGTCAAATATCTTTAGGTCTCTGCAGGCACAACTTCCATCACCCTGCGGCCCTAAAATAACCACTCACTTAATGTATAATGGAGCAGTTTCTAATATATAAATTATCCACTATTCCCCACCATAAACATCCTTCCTGTATATAAGTACACTCCAATAATATGTATGGTCACAGCACCCAAAATATATAAACCACACAACCCTTGAACTACCAGTGACGCCAGCTAATTGTACATACACACCAATTTATTTTATATACAGTTTCCCCTAATGATTATAACAACAGCCCCATATACATACCCCCCCAAATTAAATGATATAAAGCTTCTACTCCATATAGGCCACGCCCAGTTTAATTAAATCCAGTCCCCTATGTACAGATAGAGTGGATACGTAGTCTGCCTTCACTGTCACCATAGAGATGTAATGTACAGCTCCCCGCCCCCCATAGTGTGCTATACAGCCTGTCCCCATAGAGTGTTATGGAGCGGCATAACAACACAAAAAAATATGAAGAATATTCATAAAAATTAGGCTAACTTGCTGCTGTCCCTGAGCCTCCACCTCATTACCAACAACGACTATCTTCCTGCACCTCCACCACATACTTACCCAACAACTACGATCGCCTGCACTTCACATTTACCAAACCAAAACATATCTCCTGCACTCCACCACCCCCTCTAGCCAATAACTACTATCTCCGTGCAACCACCACATACCAATAACTACTATCTCCTGCACTGCCACATGTTTACCTCCCAATAACTAACCATCTCCGCATCGCACTCTCATACCCAAAAAAACTACTACTCCTGCACTTCCGACGCACATTAAAAATAAATAACCATCTCCTGCAGCTCACGAGCCACTAATACTCCAACAACTACTATCTCCTGCACTCCACGACATTACCCAACAACTACTATCTCCTGCTAGCTCTCGCACCACATACCCCAACAACTACTATTCTCCTGCACTTCCCCTTTACTTCCAAAACTACTTAATCCCTCTCCCCCTTGCTCTAAAACTCCACCCTCTTATGCGCCAATAACTACTATCTCTGCTAATCCACGCACATTACCACTAGACAACTTATCTGATCCCCTCACTTAGCCACCACCACATAACTCCATAATCGTGATACATCTCCTGCACTCCACCTCATTACCCAACAACTACTATCTCCTGCACTCCACCACATTTACACATAACTACTACCACTCCTGGCAGCTCCACTGCATTACCGCAACAACTACTATCTCCTGCACTCCAGGCCTCATTACGACAATCAACTGACATCGCTGAATCTCCTGCTGCTCCAGCGTACATTACCTCAACAACTACTTTATCCCATCCTGCACCTCACTCCACATTTACCGATGACAAAAAGTACAGATCTCCTAGCACCTTCCACCACATTATCCCAACAACTGGCACTATCCCTCCTGGCACTCACACATCATTACCCACAACTATCATCTCCTGCACTCCACACATTACCCAGAACAGACTACCCATCATCCCCCTCTGCTAACATCCAGCGCACAACATACCTACCCAACAACTACTATCATCCTGCTCTCTCAGGCCGCTCTTACCCTAAGAACTACTATCGTCCTAAAGACTCACCACATTACCCCGCAATAACAACTACTATCTGACAAATACCTGTCATTTCCATCACATTAATCCCAAGCAACTAACCATCCTGTTCCTGCACTCCAGCCATACCTTACCCAGCAACTACTATGCTTACTGCACTCCACCACATTAACTCCAATAACTACATATCTGATCTCGCTGCAGTTCCACCACATGTTCCCTCAACAACTACTCATCCCTTCTAGGCTCCACTGTTCTTACTCACCAATCACTACTACTCATCTCTCTGCACTCCTATGCTCACATTACCCAACAACCACTATCTATCCCTTGGCGCCACACTCCAGCATCATTAGCCGCTAACAACTACGCATCTCTGCCCTCACATCTTAGCCCAGATAACTACTATCTGCCGGCACTTCCATCACTACCCAACACTACGTCATCTACCTGGCAGCTCGCACCACATTACCCCATAACTACTATCCATTCGCTGATCGTCCTGCACTCCACATCTTCCGCCAACCAACTACTATCTTATCCTGTCACTATCCACCACATTACCCAACAGAAACTACCGATCTCCTTTCCCTCCACATATCTTAACCAATCAACTACTATCACCTGCACTCCACCACATTACCCAACAAATACCATCTCCTGCACTCCACACATTACCGCACAACTACTATCTTGCCATGGGCACGTCCACATCTTTCCCAATAAACTAACTATCGCGCCTGCACTCGCACTGCACATTTCCAACAACCATCTACTCGCGGCACTCCACCACTTACCCGACAACTACAATCTCCTCATCTCCACACATTACCACCCAACAACTACTATGCTCCTGCACTTGCCATCCGAAATTAACCAACAACTACTATCCTCCTCCTGCTGCACTCCACCCTTTTACCCAATTACCTACTACTCCTCACTCCACGCACATTAGACCATACAACCACTATGCTCCTGCACTCTCACCACATTACCCAACGAACTTTCTATCTCCGGCACTCGTCCACACTACGCCAACAACTACTAGCTCCTGCACTCCACTCATTACCACAACACTCAGATAGTCTCCCCTGCACTCCACAGCGACATTCACAATAATACTATCCTCCTGCTACTCCACATACATTCAACAACTACTATGCCTCCTGCTACGGTCCACCGCTCATTACTCATAACCGCACTATCTCGCTGCACTCCATGCTACGGACATTATTTACCCACAACTACTATGTTCCCGGCACGCCACCCTCTTATACCCATACCTACTAATCCCCTGAACCTCCACCACTATTACCCAAACAACTACTAATGCTCCATCACTCCACGCACTATTACCTCCCCAACAGATCCCTATCATCGCCTGCACTCGCACCATCAATTACCCTAACAACTACTATCTCCTGCATCTTCCTACCCGCTTACCCCACTATTATCTACTACTCCCCATCCCAATTCCTCCTGGCACTTCCACACCCACATTACCCAACAGAAAACCACGCATGCTCCTGCACTTCTGCACTTACATTATCAACAGCTACTATCGTCCTGCCCTCACACCTCAATTACTCATAAACGCAGCGTATCTCCTGCACATCCACGACATTACCCCAACAAGCTACTATCTTCGGCACTTCCAGCCGCCTCTTACCCCAATAGCCTACTATCTCCTGAACTCCACCGACAGTACCGTCACAATAACTATCTCTCTGCACTCCACTCACATTACCCACACATCACGATCTTCCGGGGCTACTCCACGCGCATTACCTTACCCAAACAACATACTATCCGCCTGCAGCATCCACCTCATTTTAACCCAACATCACTATCTCCTGCACGCCACCACATTACTCACACTACTATCCTCGACTGCACTCCATCCAACCATTACCACAACAACGACACATCGTTATGCTTCAACTCCACCTGCATCGTCCTGTTCCCGACTTAACCACCATGTACTATCAGGTTCGCCTTTTTCTCATATCCACCATTTCGACTGTGCTCCTTAGTCTTTCACACCATCATGCACAAATGCCCACCTCACTGTACTCACATGCACAAGTCCCGACCGGCCCTTCTCCTCAACTCCATCGTCGCCGGTTCGAACTCCCGTTACATTCTTAAGTGTTAATGTAGCTGAAAAAAGTATTATAATTAACCTAGAATCCTAGCGGGCAAGGCATAATAAAAAGCCATCCCTTGTTGGATTGATGGTTTGATTTTCTCTTAATTTGAAGAAAACAGAAACATCCAATGCGTGGCAAAGTATTTATCTCGACTAAAGTATTAAAGGCTTAGAAATAATACCATGAGTATAAACTAGGTGTCTGTTGACATATCCGCAACTCAGACCTCCCCAAACTAGCAGACAGGATTTAGGTTTGTCCTGGCATAGGGAAAACATATAATATATCATATAATAAATGTAAGAGTTGCACCTCACCCTCGGTCTCAGGATCGGACGTCCCCACGTCCATTATATTATTGGTTATATTATTTATTATTCACTGCATATGCCTGTGACAAGTACAACAAGAAAAACGAAGAGCGGAAAAATATATGATTGTGTGATGATTATATACTATCTTATACCAATAACAATTGTTTTTAATAAAACTGTTTTTCACTTTCAACTTCCAATTCTATTATTTCTTATTTTAGTTACATTTAATTTATTTCTTTTTAGTCATTCATCACTATTATAAAACAACGTGATGTCACCAAACGGCTTATCAAATACGGCGCAACTTGAAAAAGCAAGTGAGATGACCGAAGCAAATCTATGAGACTCCACGCCTTCTATGTGTCAAGATCCATGCAAGCATCCGACATCCCACCCCTACGGAAGCATTTTGTATTTAATACCAATTGGTAGATTATTTTGGCATCTATCATCTAATGAAGAACATTCAAATTAGACTGATTAGACAGGGTAAACGAATCATAAGTACGCTAGGACTAACAATATATTGTCTCATATATTGATTATAAATCCATAACGACGCAATTGTAATTAGTGATGAGCGCGACCACTCGCAAAGTTTGGGTTTGTGTCAGGCTCCAGATTTGAGTAGGCCGCCTTGGGCGACACGAGTCTCAGGAGGGCCCTTTCAAGTGCAAACACATGTGCATGCAAGAAAAATACAATAACAGAAACAAAAACACTCTCAAATGTTCTCCCTCATAAGGATATATACCATGACAGTCCCCCCTGGACTAATTATATACAGTCCCTCACAACTTTACAGTATGTTTCAGAATTGCTCATTGTAGCATCCCATTTAATGGCAAAGTGGAACAACACACTTTTATTCAATTGAATCTATGATAATGTACTGCTGGCTGACGAAAGTTCTTTTTTTCGATAGACATGATCGAAGCATATATTTATAAAACAGTGCCATTTTGTAGGTGCATGATATGTTTTTTAGTCATCTTTTAACGGGTGATGTTTTGTTATTTCCATTATTTAAGTAACATATACGGGAAGCGTTGAGATAAATCATTTAATAACGATTAATTAGTAATTTAGTACCTCAAGCGACGGGCGATTCCATATAATGCCTGTGGTGTGGCTAAATCAGGTTATGGTTGGTACATTTTATTGTACTAATATATATTAATAGATAAATGATTTTATATATATGGGGCTTTTGGGATCGGTTTTATTAATTTTGTAGTAATTTGATTATTAAAAATGTTTGTGGTTAGATCAATCATCATATAATGTGATTGCTGTGTGCATTATATAAACCTACATGCAAATATATTGGGGGTGTGCATTACCAACTGACACAAAACAATATAACAAACGAGGACAAAACCCTCGACGACGGAGCATCGCTCTAACTGTTGACATGTAAAGAAATCGCTGGACAAAAACCCCTAAAAAATGATTTATCCTATGAAAACAGTTCAGCACTACTCGTGGATGAGCGAACACCGTCATTGGCTCCGAGGAACTCCTAAATGTGCATGGAGACTAAAGCGGAAGTACCGTAATAGGACAGTACACGTCACTGGAGTACCGTCATGGAGTACGGTCTACACTATAACCTAGGACTAGCATAAATACATGCAGAGCAGTCCCCCTAATAGTTTTAGAATATAGAACCAAACCCCTGAGGGCATGCACATGGATTGGTGCAGCACGAAAATTCGGCATGGATGAAGTCGACTGTGAGAAAAAAGCTACGATTGCCGTTGGCCCCCATCTAACATGTAAGGTGCACATAGCAACTGCACAAACACAAACCTTGCATCACGCATTTAAAAGAGTAAAGACACCAGCAATCGGTACTATTGCTATGCTACAGAAACCAAAAAAAGCAAGTCACTTCAGGATGAGGTCTTCATAACTCAGACTGTAAACACAGAACTAGGAGTATATTTTTAAAATACATCCAGTTGGTGGATTTACAACGGTCAACGCCAAAACATTTTAAGCTGGTCCACTGAACACATACATCTAGCCTTGAATCCAATGTGATCACAACAAGAAACAGTATAGTTTGTCAGTGACAAAATCATTTCATCTCGCATCTTGTAGATGTCAATTGGCACCAGGGGCAACACATAAGTGGTACTGGTTGTACAGAGTTGCAGCACATACTTTAACGTACAAATAGAGATAAATTACGAGAAGTGAAATAAATACAAACAAGAAAGACACCATCGATAATCTTGGTTTCAGGGATGTGAACTAGAGAGCGGTAGGCCATATACGCAGACTCTCTACAAATAAGGCCACACTACACCATTCAAGTTAAAATATATCATATAACAAATAATTATAGACTTGACATACTACACAACAAACCAACATATAGATACATCCATAGCAGAATATAACTGACAGAACCAAAATCACAGATCTGATGAAGATGGTTCACTAGTCCTTTGGACTAGGGCCCCCTGGACACTGTAACGGGCCCATAGGGTCACTCAATAACGAGATTGATCCGTGCTTGCAGTACCTGGAGGTACAAGGCAGGTGCATGCTAGTTACTCCTATACACGGCAAAACACTCTAATCAGACTAGTAGGAAGAAGTTCCATCATAACACCATCAAGGGGAGTCTATAAAAAAACCATAGAACACATAGAGGTCGGCAAATCCGCTACAACCTAAGGAACAGGAGGTCTTCTAAAACCAATCACCAACTGACATGACAAGGGTGTGAATCTCAGTCACCTATAAGGAGAGGGGATCTTACATACCATCTAACCATAGCACAGTGTGGGCATCCTCTAAACCCTAGAGAGGAGCCACAGCGGATAGAGCTAGGACAACTGCTTATCACCTGAAGACAGGAGAGGCAGATGTCCTCACTACAGCTCGGAATCAGACTAGTATATGAACATGGGCGAGAAATCCTCTACACCCTAGAAGGATATGGAGGTTCTAAATCTACATAACCCATAAAACCATAGACAGGGATCAATACTACTCTACACCTAGAGAGAGGAGGTTCTAACCTCACCTATACACAGGGAAGGCAATCCTCTACGACCATAGAGATGCGGAGGAGCTACTACCATACCACCTATCGAACAGGGGGGCTATATCTGTACTTAGCACCTAGAGAGAGGAGTAGTTCTAAAAACAATTACAAACATCATACCAATAACATACACAGTGACGGGTCATCCCATACATACCTAGAGGAAAGAGGCGGTTCTACTAACATCAACCATAGACACACGAGGGGTCATCAACCTCTACACATCTAGAGGGGAAGGTAGGTTCTGACCAATCACCATAGAGACAGGGGTGACAACACTTATCACCTAGAAGGTAAGAGAAAGAGTTCTTACAAATCACCAAGACGAGAGGGCCAATCCTCTACAGCCTAGAATGAGAGGTATGGGAACTCAGAACACAATAGACATGGGTGGCATCCCTACCTTAGAGGAGAGGAGCTGTATCTAACCACACCTAAGACAACAGAGGGCAAGTCCTCACAAACGCTAGGAGAAAGAAGGTATAGAGACGTTCTAACCAATCAACCATAGACAGCGTGGAAAAAAAAAAAAAAAATCCTCTAACCACATACAGAAGATGTAGAGAAAGGAGGCTATCTACCATCCGCACATAGAGACAGGGGGGGCACTATCCTCTACAACCAGAGAGAGAGGAGGGTCTAAGACGATCACCATCACCACTAAGACAGGGGTAACGAGCTATCCTCTACACCTTAAAGGTGGTAGAGGAGTTATCTATCAAACTATCACCATATGAACAGGGTTGCAACCGCATACACGCTAAAGGACTGAGCAGAGGTTCTACCAAATCACCATAGACAGTGGCATCCTCTACACCTAAACGAGAGGGAGGTTTCTACCATCAACCAATAGACATGGGGCAGGCCCTCTACACCCTAGAGTAGAAAGAGGTTCTAAAACACATCAACCATAACAAACGGGGGCATCTCTTCTAACAACCTAAGAGGGAGAGGTTCTACGACTATATCACCATATAGACAGGGGCATGCCTCGACAACCTATGAGGAAGGAGGTATTAAATACCATCACGCATAGAGAGGCATAGGCAATCCTCTACAACCTTGGGAGATGGAGGTTCCTAAAAAACCAATCCACCATAGTACAAAGGGTGGCAATCCTCATACCACCAGAAGGAGAAGAGGTATTCTGTCCATACACAAAAAACCATCGAACAAGGGGAACATACTTGTAATGACAAACCAGCTAAGAGAACAGGAGGTTCTACCATCACTATATAACGAACGAGCGCGATCACATCTACTATAGATAAGGGAGAGGTTTTTCTAAACCATCGCCACTAGGACAGAGTGAGGCGACACCTCAACTAACAACTTAAGAGATAGTGCAGTTTCCCAAACCAGTGAGCATCAGACGGAGGGCATCCATTTAACAAACTGCTAGGAGAGGAGTTTTCTTCTACCATCACCATACGCATCCCGAAGCACTAAAGGATGGCGTCTACATAACCATCACAACAAATAAGGCGAAAAAAAGGCGATTCTAATCACAACTAGAAGGAGAGAGGATCTCTACCTGATGACAGAGAAGATATCGACATACACTAGATGGGGTCAATCCGATACTACACGCTAGCAGAAGAGGAAGGTTTAACTACCATCCAGAACCATAGTGAAAATCGAGGCAGACTAATCCTCTTACACACTACGAGAAAGAGCACAGGTTCTAAACCATCACGGCTTAGACGGGCTGAGGCTAAAATCCTTTACAACCTAAAAATGAGAGAGTAGGAGGTCTATACCATCACATAGACAGGGGGTCATCCTCTACTCCTAAAGAAAGGAGGTTCTGAACGCATCACCATAGACGGGGGGCATCCGTTACACCTAGAGGAAGGAGTTCCTACCATCATACCATCGACAGGGGGGCAGCATTCCTCTACACTCAGGGGGAGAGGTTCCTAACCATCACCAAGAGCAGGAGGCAGTCCTCTACACATACTAGAGAGAGGCGCGGTCTAACCATCGCCATAGATAGGGGCATCCCCTTATCACTCTAAGGAGAGGTAGGTTCTCTAATCACCATAGATGGGGGGTATCCTGTACAACACCTAAGGACCGAGGTTCAGTGATCTCACTCATCACCATGAGACAGGGGGGCTATCCTCTTACACCTAGAGGAGAGGAGGTTCTACCATCACTATAGACAGGGGGATCCTCTACACCTGGAGGAGAGGCGGTTCTAACCACAACCCATACACAGGGGGTATTCTCTACTATCTCTACCTAGAGGATGAGTTCGCTACTAGGTCTCTACTAAGATGGTTACCATAGACGGGGTCAATCACCTCTATCGCAACACTAGAGGAGAGGTAGGTTCTTCTCATTACTATAGATCAGGGATCACTCTCTACAACCTAGGGTAGGGGGTCACTCAGACATAGAGGCATCTGTTCTACCAGAGGGTTCTCACCACCATAAGACAGGGGGAACCTTCACACCTAGAGTAGAGGAGGTTCTACCATCAGCACATAGACAAGGGGCTCAATCTCTGCTACACCTCAAAGGGAGGAAGTTGTACTACTATCAACATAGACAGGGGCAATCCTTTACACCTAGAGAAAGAGATTCTACCATCACCATAGATAGGGCATCCCTTTACCTGCTAGAGAGGAGGAGGTTCTACAATCTACACCATAGGAGGGGGCATCCTGCTACATCTCTAGATAGAGGAGGTTCTAACCATCACTATAGCAGAGGGGCATCCTTTACACCTAGAGAGATGAGTTCTAAACTATCACCATAGACAGGGCGATCTTCTACAACCTAGAGAACAGGAGGTTCTGCCATCAGCCATAGATTAGGGGCATCTTACACCTAGAGAAGATGAGGTTCTACCTCACCATTAATGGGGCATGCCTTCCATCTCGAAGGAGAGGAGGTTCTTAACGGCAGACCATAGGACTGGGGGCATCCTCTACATACCCTAGAGAGAGAGGTTCGCTACCCTATCACCATAGACCGGGGGGCTCCTTTACACCTAGAGGACAGTGAGGTTCTATCCATCATGTCCCGACCGGATAAGTACCAGGGGCATCCTCTCAACCTAGAGGAGAGGAGGTTCTAACCATCACCGTAGTACAAGAGTGGCAATCCTCTCACTAAATGAGTCTAACACATCACCTAATGACAGGCGTCGAAGCACGATTCTAACTACAGGATTCCTAGTAGATAGAGAGGTTCTAAGCCATAACCTACACAGGGGGCAATCTGCTACACCTAGTGGAGTGAGGAATCGAGTCTATTCTACCATCGCATCCATAGACAGGTGCTATCCTCTACACCTAGAGGAGAGGGAGGTTCTACTCTACTCAACCATAGACAGGCATCCGCTACTACACCTAGTATGGAGGGAAGTTCTACCATCACCAATAATACCAGGGGGGCATGCCTCTACACCTATAGAAGAGAGGTGCTTAACATCACCCATAGAGGGGGGCATACCTTACACCTGAGAAAGAGAGGTTGCTACATCAAACCATACAGGGGCATCCTCGTACGTAGACTACGAGGAGTTTTAGAAGTTCTACATCACATAGATGGGGGCATATCCTTTACACCTAGAGTAAGAGGAGGTTCTACCATCACCATAGACAGGGGCATCCTCTTTACGAGACCTAGAGACAGCGAGTTTTGTCATACCAGCAACCATAGACAGGGGGCATCCTCTTACATCTAGAGGGGAGGAGGTCTACCATCACACCATAGACAAGGGACATTCCGTAGCGAACCTGAAGGGGAGGAGGTTCTAAACCATCACCATAGACAGGACAAATCCTCTAGGCCCTAGAGAGAGTGAGTTCTAACTCATCACCATAGAACAGTGGGCAATCGCTCTACACCTAGAGGTACAGGAGGGTTCTACTCGCATCACCATAGACGGGGGCATCCTCTACACCTATAGGAGAGGAAGATGTTCTATACCATCACCATTAGCCAGGGGGCAATTCCTCTAACACTAGAGAGAGAGGTTCTACTAACCATCACCATAGTAGCAGGGGGGGCATCCGTATAAGGTTCTATAAAGACTGGGAAACCTGCCTTGCAGAACATTAGATATAGGATCGCTCAGTACAGATAATTACTAGGACGAATGTTGTGCTGGTCACGCCCGTATAGACTGAGGAGTAGATGAGATACAATTATATATAATTGGAGCAGGGGTTAGTTTCAGTACAATAGCTAGGGGTACGGCGCTCACATGTACCTCCCCTAAGTAGTGCCTTTTAGCTGATTGATTGATTAATGAAAGTCCATAACTAGGGTCTCTCCCTTTGGGGGCCCTGACATTAATTTATCCTGCTTCGTATACATTACCGATTTAGCATTCTCTTCATCCCACACTCGCACCCTCTCAGAAGTTAAAGGAACGGGGCTTTAAGGTAGAGAAAGGACTCCAGGTAGCAACGAGACATAAAAGAGTTTTCGGGCAGCAGCATTAGAAATAGCAATTGATTCGAATTTTTTTTTTTTATTCTTGGGAGAGTGTTTCAGACACACATATCTTTAAGCTAAGTTGTTATAGGAGCAGGGATGAGCTGAGTATATTGTGACAAGTTCCTTATTCTGGCAGCAGCGTATTTTATAGGAGCAGGAGGTGCTGAGCATATTGGTTTATCTGTCTCCTATCTGCAGTCAGCAGAATGTAGATAGAGCAGGAAGGAGCTGGAGTACGATTGGGTGAAAGTATCCTTATTTGGCAGGCATGCATGTTAGAGCGAGGATGTGGCTGAGTGGCATAGTTTCATATTCGCTATCTACATGGCATCCCGCATGTATAGAGGCATGAGGAGATGATAAATTGTAACTCATTTTCTATCTTTTCTGACAGCTGTTTGTTTGCCCATAAGTGATATAGATGTGACGTCTACACGTCTGGGTGCTAAGCTAAACTGCTTCATTAGACAAATTAGTTAAGCAGCGTGCAAATTAAAATTTTTACAAAAAAAAGGATAAGTTGCATCTTGTGAAGCTGCTGGCTGAGTGCTGCATGATGCCTTATACTTGATTGCCCTCGTGTGTGACAATTGCATGTAGTACCCGTGAGTATTTTCGCAAGGAAAGTTATCATAAAGAATAGCGGGTTCCAGTGTTTAACGACCCATCTGGTCTTGGGTTAAAATTTTCACACGCTGTGTCATTATAGGAGTATAGTCTTTTTGCAGCTATTCTAAACATATCCAGGAGATTTTGAGTTTGTTTTAAAAAACGTCACACATTTAATTCAAAGTAATAGTAAAAATTGTGATGATATCTTTCTGTGTTTATCTTATGAAAAAAATGGAAATTTGGGGTCCAAATTTATAAAAATGATTCATTTCCAAACTTCAAAAATTTCCACTCTTCAGGCAGATAGTGCCTAGTGTGGTCACCCACTTACTTATATTCTACATTTCCGCAATGTCTGCTTTATTATCGGCCGGGGTTCTTTTTATGTCCTCTGCTCTCTCTTTTTGGTTGTTAAGAGGTTCCGGTATTGTGGGGGCATGATTTCCGTCATTTTATGAAATATCCTCCAAACCCTATATTAGAGGCACCTGCTCAGCTTTAAGTGAACTTTGAGAGGTGCCTAAATAACAGTGAAACCGCCATAAAATAATCAGGGCGCATTAAAGAACTGCGTCCCTTCAATGTGTTAAAAAACATCAGGCTTAATAGTGTCAACCCTTAGATTTAGTAAATACCTTTCACGCGGGGTTAAAACAAAATGGCGGTGGAATTTACATAGGGCTGTTCATATTTTTTTTAGTACAATGTATTAATCTTGCAAAATTAATCTGCATACACAAATTATTAAATGACAATAATACTACACAAAGTTTGATAGCCCGTCTATTCCTCCCAGTATTAGGGATGTCCCTATATGTGGTGTGACTTGCTGTATACGGAGGCTGAGTGGCCCGGCCAGGGCATAGAAGGGAAGGAGCGCCAATCCTGCCTGGGGGCCGGAGGCAATCTACACTTGTCACTACAATTGTATCAGCTATAGAGATGAGCGTAACATACCATCGTGTTACCAGCTTGATGCTCCTCGATTGACTTATTCATTAGCGTACAATTCGACACTGCTGTCGTTGCTCGACGAAATACTTCTGCCCAAACGCTCCGAGAAATGGGCATCTTCCCCCTCCGGCCGTTTTGCTTTTTGGCATGGCGGCAGAAACTAGAGCCTAATGCAGGTCAAGCGCAGGGAGACTGGCTGGTGCACTCCACCCACATGTACGTGGTACCTACCGTCGATAGCAGCTGTGTTGCGCCTGCGCAGCTCAGGTGACGCTGGGATAGTCTAGCCGTCTGCCCAGCCGCGCGGCTGTCTTCGATCATTCTGTGTCTGATGCCGCTAGAGAGAGCTGCTGTGTCTGTCTGGAAAGTGCGTTAGGTGTGTTCTATTAGAATAGTGTTATGGCAGGAGTTGATTCATACAATAAGCCTGCAACTGCCCTATCTTAGGGCTACGAATGAACGTATACTTTTTTTTTATTTGCTTTCTGTTGGCTGGGCTTGGCTGGGGCATGCTATATAGTGGCTTAGCTAGTACCATAGGTTGTGAAGAATTTGCAGGGTCACTCTGTCGTCGCTCCGTTGTGTTTAGCTCTTAGTGACACATCATATCCTACGCTCCAACACGGCAAGTGGATCTAATTTATTAGGGGTTTGATTTCAATTAGGGCAAATGTTCTGCAGTTTCTTTTTATTTTAAACTTTTATTTTTGAACTCAGCGTCATCCTCATCTTGCTATATGGCTAGTGTGCTTTCAGACTTGGCTAGAAGCTAGCCATAGCATAGGATAAGCATGGCGTTCGGTTTTAAAAAACTACAAACACAAAAAAATAAAAAAAACACAAAAAAAAGTAAAAAAAAATTAATTATAGCTTTCATTTTCAAATGTTTAACACCGAGTCGTCTAGGGTAGAGGACGAGGGCGGGACGTGGGCGTCCGAAAAAAACCTACTGCAGGGTCAGATGGTCCGTGGTCCTGGCGTGGTGAGACACCACTGTCTGATGAGGGAGCAGGGGACGACGGCAGAGGCTACACTCCCTAGGTTCCATGTCTATAGTACTGGGGTAGACTCGGTGGTATGAGGAACACTGTTTGGGGAGGCCAGAACACGTGCGAAGTCAGGTGATGTGTCGTGGATTGCTGCTTACAATGCTTTCGAGGCAATTTGGTCACTCATTCAGTCTCACGCATTGTCCACTACCATGTCACCGAAATCGGCACTGCCTTAGACCAACACCTCCAGCTCCTGGCATCGCTTCAGTGCCATCCTCGCCCCAGTCTGCGCCTCCCTAGGTATACATTTTGGGGTCATTTGAACGGCGGCATACTCTGAGTAACTGTTTTCCTGTTTTTCTGTATTCCCGCTTCGCACAGTCAGCAAACTCGACTTGTGCGGGTTGCTGCTGAGCAATTTCCCTTGCCCGAGCTGGCAGTGTTTTCACGGCAGTCGGGCAGTCTGTGGTTGATGATGGACTGCTTGCTTGAGCGTAGTGGAAGAATTGTGTAAAGAGTTCGCGACGATTGAGGAGCACGGTTGTCAGACTAGTGGTGAAGTTTTGTACAGGGCAAGGAGAGTCTAGGGTGAGTCAGATGAGGGATGCGAGGATGATGAGGTGACATGACCGCAATGCGGGTTGAAAGGCGCTCGGGGTGAAATGGCACTTTTCTTCTGAGATGGAGGAAGCACTTCCCTCGACCATAACTAGGTGGATAGGAGGCAGTGGTGTGGGCGTGGCAGACGGAGAGGGCAGGGGCAGACTGGTGGAATCAGCGTCAAATGGTCACGTAGTAAGTTTTGCGTCCCGGTGGGGCAGGGCTCTTCCCGCGGGCAAGGCGTAGATTTTGTCAGAATCTGTAGGTTTCTTAAGGAACACCGGTACGCGACGACTGTGGGTGCAACCTTTGCAAACTACAACCATGATCAGCAGGGGTTCCACTCAACTACTAGCTTAAATCTACCGACCAGTATGCGGCAGGTCATATGAATGTCTAAACAACATACCGCCGAATCAGTGGCTAACCAGCCCGTTCACCGCTCCGGCCGTGCAAGCCACTGCTCCTAGCCCTTCCCTTGTCAGCTGATAGTCTAGCACTGTCCCTGGCCCAGGGCCCTGCCCAAAAACCGCCATCGGGTCGTCCTACATCCACGATCCCGCACATCTATCAGTCCAGCAGCGTTCATGCTGTCCTCGCATAAGGATCCCCAGGACCGCTGAGCGTAGAAGGAAATATAGCTGCAACCCACGCTGCACGCCAAGGCTTGCCGATAGCCCTCATATGTCCACATTTTTCTCAGATTGCTTATATCCTGGAGATGCTGCCCTTATGGCTGGTAGAAGACTCGAGGCCTTTCAGGGCAACTCATGGGCGGCGGCGCACGCTTCCCTCGGATATTTCGGTTTCGGTCTTCCCCAGCCGCGGCACTACTTTTCCCGATGTGCCGTTCCAAGGTCCCTGCACAGCACTGTCAGACAACATTCATGCATCGCCCTGACCAAACGCCGTTTTTTTTTTTTTCCTTTGGAAGTCAAGGTCCCACCTGACCACGGATCACGTGGACTAAGTGCTAGTCGCGGCATAGGGCCACGTATATTCGCTGACGGCACATTGGGTTAACTTGGTGGAGGGCCTGGGACCGCGTTCTGTACCTCTAGGCGGCTGGTATATACTTGTGCGAAGTCCTGAGATTGCGGGCCACGCTACCTCGTGCCAGGTGTCTTTCAGGGCTATAGTTCTCCCTCCTCGCTTCCCAACTCCACCCTTTTTTCCACTCTCTCCTCAAACTACTCATCCGTGCATGGCGCCATCAGTCGGTTAGGCTCATAGGCACAGCAGGGGCATGGCCAAGTCGCTAAGTTGTCGACAGGCAGGGCGGGTGCTCATAACTGCTGGCCTAGGCGATAAAGGCGACACCCGCCCCAGTAATCTATTACATGTAGGCATGCACGGGCGGGCGCAGACTGATCTGTGGTCGCCAGCTGCTGAACATGGAAAGCCATGGCATGGTTGTGGTGTGACTAAGCGGCCTGTAACCTGTGCGGCTGCTGCAACTTGCAGACTGACACATTGCCATGCCTGACCATGTTTAAATCTGATAGTTCAGGCGTTTCTCAAGACATACGTCCTCAATCTGTCTGATTTGCTCATCAGAAGGTGGGGGCGCCGCATCCTGTGGCATCATTTCAGGAATAGTCACAGGACAGATGGCTGCGCAACTCTCATGGCAGCGCAGCACCCCGCTTTCCAACTCCGAACTGCCCGCTCATCCGAGCATTTGTGGCTACGTACACACAGTTGAATTCCAAACATTAACTGCATGTACTGCGTCAGAGTTCATCCAGCAGCGCGATAGATTGTAGACTGCCAGATGTCACTTCCGGTCACCAGTAACTGGTAGTCAGGTCAGTCAGCTTCTCTTCCTCGAATGTCTAACAATGAGGAGTGGATCGTGTATGTTCTGAATATCTGTCAGGTGCTGAGTAACTTTGAGGGATGTCAACACAGATGGTTCCGTGGCGATGCGAGCCATCATCTACCCAACCATCACATGCCCGCTGGCTTGGCCTGTTTTGAAAACCTCTTCTGTCAGCATGAAGTCGGAAGCGTTGTCGCTCGTCGAAAGAGTACGGGGAAGAAGATTCCTTGTTGAGTGAGTCCAAAGCAAAACCCTCGGTCTTTTTCTTCTATCAGCTGGCATATCGGAGGAGTTTGTAGGAGGATGAGGAGGCCAGAGGAGAGAATGTTGTGTCGTCTAGCATCAAGAGGGGGACTCATTGTTTCAGATGATCCACAGTTGTCCTAGCACTAAGTCGAAGCGTGTATGGGGGCATAGGTAATAGGAGTTGGAGGAGTTGGAGGAGGAGGAAAACAATAGGACAGGTCATGGCAGGAGGGAGTGAATTGCTTTGCGCGTTGGTACTATGGCGGCATATGCAGATTTCATTGCTAGGCTGCTATTCCCGTGACGCCCAGTCAGCGTTCATTAAGAATTTATTCCATGCATCCGATACTGGGTATTCAGCTCTCGGACGCGTGCACAGGCTACATAGCAAATCCTTCGCACTCTCTATCGCTGGAAGGAAGGAGTGTGAGAATGCATGAATACGGCAGCTAGGCCCTGGTGCGACAAGCTGAACGAGTAATTTTCCCGATTCTGAACTGCGCTAGCGGGGCTAAGTGTCGTATTCGGTACTAGCGGGTACAATTAGGGCGAGGGAGAGTAGGCGAGGCTCTGTCCAGCACTGCTAGGGGTATCGCTTTACAGACTTTTTTGCTCAGCTTTATGCCTAGCACCGGTGCAATCAGACATCTGTCTCCCTGTCGCCAGTCTTGGCAAAGTAGGGTCTGATCTTTAGCAGAAAGATGTGAGTAGTGACGTAGCTGACCAATAACCATCGGGTCCTAATGATCACACAGCTCCCTACAACTGGCTGGGTTCAAAGCTGGACGATGTGGACACACAGACTGGTCGCTGTACGGGCCTTGGAGGTTCTTGGCCTGGCGCCTGCGCGCTAGGGCGTTATGTCCGAGCGGGGTTTCAGTGCAGGTCTGGTGGCAATCCATCACCCGATAAGCGTACACGCCTGTCCGCCCTGAGCAGCAGGGGTGGCTGACAGGCTTCGCTTATAAGATGATAAAGCCTGGATTTTCTCATAATTTCTGCAATCTACCAGGCAGGCGAAGGAAGCTCAACACTGAATAATTTATATGCACTCTGCCTGCCATCTTTTCCTCCTTCTCCTCCTCATTTGTACGTCTAAAGCATAAGAGGAAACTGGCTATTCTTTGAGCATGGCCACTACTGGCTCTACTATATCTACTGCTAAATGCATTTCATTTCAGGAGGGCCACTACCAGTCCTGTCTCTGCTGTTTTAAACAATTTTTGGGACTGTCGCTACATAGCGATGGCACTCAATCTATGCAATTTCTTGGAGGGGCCACCTTACCTGCTCTGCTGGATTTGAACTTTTTGACTTTGTCCACATACTAGGTAATAAGAACAGCTCAATGACTATTTCATTTTGCTGGACAGGGGCCTCAGCCTACTGGCATCTCCACTGGTTTGAAAAGTTCTTTTTTGGACTGCCACATAAAGGCACTATCGTGGCATAATTAAAATTGTCTCCTAGCTATGGCTCGCACACGTTGTCTCGCATTGCTACCCTAGACGCCTCCAAAATCGTCATAAATAGCATCAAACGAGGTGTGTGCAGTGGTGCAGTAAATTTGGGTTGTTTTGTCACATCGGGGGGGATTCCACAGTCAAAGATTGTTAACTGTTGTCGCCACCGCCTGCTCTGCTGTGTTATTCCACATAAATCTTCTGGGGCATAACTTTATGATTACCGATATTATTTGAGCGCGTTTCTTGCGCATCTGTTGATTACAACTAGCTGTGTAACCTACAAAATATACTAGGGGCTCAAACTTTACATTTACCGCTGATATTCAGTGCTTCTTGGGCAGCATGGAAACACTGTTACATTCCCTCACCCGCCATAATCGCGTCTAACTTAAGACGCTACTTGGACACTTACTGTGGAGCTTGGTGACGCGAGTCTGACCTGGGGCTGGTCGATATACTGCGACGCGAGAATTGTCGGCCTTACCTCGGTCCAGGTGCTTCAAGGCGCTACTATACCTCCCCTTTCCTCCACCCCCTCCGCTCGCACTCTCGCTCCTCCGTAAATTACCATCCTGGCATGGCGTCATCATTCGGTATTGTCAGTCTCTAGGCGAGCAGCATTCAGTGCCGTCGGCTAAGGCGATCAGGCAGCGGTGCTTTCAAAACTGCTAGCCTTAGGTCGATAAAAGGCACACCGTGTCCCAAGAGCTATTACAGGGCGATTCGCACATCAATCTTGTTAACTTGTCGCGCACCCCTGCTGTGTAATCGCACAAATATACTGCTAAACATTTTATGCATTTCAGTCCGTATATTATTTCATTCAGGCGCAGCTGTTTACCATTCCCTCAACACACTAACCTGCCATATCCCTAAACTTATAAGACGCTACTACACTTGATCTTATAACAAAAGGTTCTTAGAATGCTGTTGGGAGTAGCCTAGAGTACAGAGAGGGCTTGGATGCGATAAGGCTCCGCCTGGCAGCGGATCGGGGCCAGCTGCCATCCGCAAGATTCCCAATCTATACTAGTTTTAATTAAGTTAACTGGGCAGTGCACCTTAAATCTACTACAGTTCACTGGGCCTGCCATCTCATGGTCTCCCATTATCAGCAAACGAGCTGTGTCAGTCAGAAGTTTCAGTGTTTACAGTATACAATAGTGGAACTCGGTGGGGCGCGTCTGTCGGCGCCATGATGTGGAGAATGTGGCGAGTTGCAATCATAGTAAGGCAGTTCGAATATGGATGCCCATACTGTCGGGTCTCTTAATTCATGGAAAGTCCTCTCCATGGCTGCTCAAATGTCGTCCACCCCAATTATCAAAAACGAGCTTGTTCAGGCTCAGTTTTCCGGGTGTTTGTCCACCAGATACGTTATGGAGATCTCTTGGTTCACATATGTCGGCCACCATGGCTGTGTTATCGACTAATATAACCGTCACCTTTTGTTCACAGAGAAATAATTTCACAGCGCTTCTTGGGGCTCACAGCTCCTTTGAGGTCCTCTCTGCCACCCTCTTGTTTTGAAGCTGATTTTCCATTTAGGGTATGTCGCCATGCCACTGTCTTTGCCTGTGCCGGGCTGCCGGCCGCATGCAGGCTGCCTCTGCATAGGCCGCCTGATAGTGTCAGGGTCAATTTTTGGATGTTTTATGATGCTATCTGAGTCCTCATTTGGATCACTCTGTCATGGCCATGCTGTTGCTCGCATAGACTTTTGGCGATCATGGTGCGGATTAAGCAGGCCTGTCAGAGGCATCCATCTCTGCTGGCCGAGCCCTACCTGCTGGTTTGCCTGTCGCCTTTCCGTGGTGTTTCATCCTTTCTGAGGTTTCACAGGTGTTTGGCCTATGCTTCGCCTGTGCAGAGCAACTTGTACCCACATTGTAAAAATCTCGAGTTCTCTACTAACCTCGATTGACTTTCAATGGGGCTTCGTTATTCTCGTAGATCGATACGCGGTCCGAGCATTTTATAAGTGCTCGCTCATCTTGCTAATCAGCTCTAGAACTGGTTTATGTTTTATGTAAGTTGGCATATAGGGATGATTATTTTTTTGTGGATGTAGTATCGGTCACGTTTCAGGTGCGATCATTATCCTAGGGGGTTCAATGGCTACGTTAATTATCGAATATTTTTTAACGCTACTTTCTTGCTGGGCACGTTCACATCTTGTTTATGGTTTGTTTAGCATCTTTTTTAAACGGACCGTTCACTCGTAGCCTATAAAATAGATGTTTTCTCCTTATTCTATGGGTCTAACTAAGATGGATCGAACATATCTCTGGCGGCGAGCTTGATGCTCGTTCGAGCATGAGCGTACTCGAAACTGGCTCGTTGCTCGGCTTCACGAATAAGCTTCGCTGACTTCTTTCGCCTGCGATAAAGATGGGGCTATCTCTCTCCCGCCGTTTTGCCTTTTTGGCGTCCAGTTAAACAGAGCTAATCGACAAGCCGAGGAGACTCTGACTCATCCACCGGCCAGCATGACGTGGTACCGCTTACTACTGTCGATAGCAGTGGTTGGGCCTGGCCAGATGCAGTGACCTCTGTATAGACTTAGCCGCTGTCCCGCGCTTCTCGATGCAGTTCGTGTGTCTGGGATGCCGCTAGGAGAGAGCTGCTGTCTGGTCAGGGAATAGCGTTAGGGTGTTCTATTTAGAATAACGTGTTAGGCTCAGGAGTGATTCGTAGCAAGGACCCACAGCGGGCCTTCTTAGGGCTTACACCAATATACGTTTCTACATTTTTTTTTTATTTGCTTGTGCTGGGCTTGACTGCCTAGTATGTCAGCTAGTACGCGGGCATATGGTTGAGGAACTTGCAGGGGGACTTGCTAAACGGCGAATTTTGTGTTTAGGCTCTAAGTGACACTATATCATATCATCTCAACAGCTCGGTGGCAGAGCGAATTGGTGCTGGGTCCGAGTGTTCGCTCTTCGAGTGTAGGAAAGAGAGGAGACAAAAAGGCGGGTCGCGATAAGGACTTTGCATAGTGTTTCTTCTGGCTCGTGCAGATGAGTAGTGAGAGTGATCTAGTATTTGACTCTGCACCTGCGTATTTGGAGGAGTCTGGCTTGACAGTGAGTAATTGCTGAACTGTTATAGATTGTTTAGGGTTAGGGCGTTTCCGGGCATCCGGAAAGCTGACGGCGTATCACGAGACTGTGTGATGGTCCATTCTCTCCCAGGAAATTGAGCCAACGGCTAGATATGGGTGATAGCAGCGTGAATGTGGGAAATCATCGCTAATTCACGGCGCTGGCTGACCAGAAGCCACTCGTCGACTCACGGTACGTTAATTTTTTCTTAAAACGTATTATTAGAACGACCTACGCGATTTCGGTCGGGCCGTCTGGGTTACCTTGGCCTCAGGACTGTAAAAATACATCTACTTATTGGATGTGTTTGCATCCAGATATATATTATGCAATAAAGGGTGACTGACGTCAGTAGTGACGTTAGAGGCGGATACTGACAATCGTCGAACACACAGGTGCACAATTTCTAAAGGGGAGTATAAAGATATTAAAAATATATATAAAAACATAGAATGCACATAAGATACATGCCATAAACATAACATAAATCTATAAATTGTATTAATGGAATAAATGTTTTGGAGTAGTGGTCTTCGTGGTGATAAGGTGGGATAGTTTGCTGTGTACTCGGCGATTTGTTTGTGCAGTTAACCTAGCTAACTGGTCATGTGGCTAGTTAGGCATCACGTGATTACCATGTATACATGGCTGTATCGGGTTTTTTGTGAGTCCGGGCTTGATAGTCAGTGGGGGATATGCACACTGGCTCTATTATCTATGTGTATGATATAGAAGTCGTTCTCGCTATTAATACATTCTATTGATGTCGTTTAACCATTCATGCTGGAGACTTCTTAAGTTTTATAAATCGCAGAGGATTCCGCGTCTTACTTAGGGTTTTCGCTCGTCTATTTGTTATGATTTCGATCTCGTTCGATGCCATGACTTTGATAGGAAACATTTTTGTGTGATATGGTTCAGGTGTGCTTGAGAGACTTTGTTGAGAAACCCGTTTTTTTTGTTTTGAATCGATGTCGCATTTACTCTCATCGCGGAGGGACTGGAGGTTCGGTCCACCGTCTTGCATGCCACAACTGCAATGGATCAGATAGCACCACATAATGAAGAGTCACACGTTATGTGTGTTTGGCAGTTGAATGTTTCCGCCGTGTGCTGGTGTATTTACAAAAACACATTTTTTGTGTTCTATTATGGTTTGGCAACAGAGGCATTTCTTCTTGATGGCATTTAAATGAGGCCCGGTATTTTGCCTGGGCTTGTTACTGCACTTTCTTTTCTGATTGTTTTGAATTTAACCGTCGGGTGCTTGAAAAAATAAAAAATAAAAATAAATATAATATTTTAGCAGCGAGTAGAATTCAAGAGCAATCAGTTAAAAGAAAGTGGGTGGTTGCAGTACACAACCCGGCAAAATCCGGGCTCATTTAATGCTTCAGAAGATAATGCCTCGTTGCAAGCATTGAATATAAGCACAAAAAATGTGTTTTAAATCACTGGCAGCACAGGGAACCTTCAACTCAAACACAGCATAACGTGTGAACTCTCAATGATTTGGTGTATGCTGATCAATTGCAGTTGTGGCATTGCAATACGTAGGACGAACGCTCCCAGTCCCTCCTGGCATGAGAGTAATGGACTATCGATTCAAACAAATACAGAGTTCTCCAACAAAGTTCCTCTCAAGACACCTGACATATCACACATAAAACTGTTTGCCATCAAAGTCATGGGCATCAGAACATATTCCCATAAATCATAACAATATAGACAGGACACTAAACAACTTTGTTTAAATAGCGAGAAGACTCTATACATAACGCACATAATTAGAGGCAATGTTTTATCAAAACAATTCCCCCACATCGCTATCAAGGCTCTACAATAACCTGGATTACAGGCCATGTATCCATGGATCAGGGCACACGTGACCTAAGCAGCACATGACAGTTGCCTATTTGCTGTCTTAAAACAATGCCGCCGAGTACATGAACATCATGCCAGTTCCTTACTCAGCCACTGATACGGGCAGCATACTCAAAACATTTTATGCAATTAATCAACTTTCTAGATTTATGTATTTTATGTGTATCTTATCTGTGCATTTTCTATATTTTTTTTATATATTTTTATATATCTTATACTCAGCCCTTAGAAATTGTGCGCTGTTGGTTTCGGGATGTCATTTCGCGCTAACTTCAGCTCTGTACGTCAGTCACCATTTATTGTATATGATACATCTGGATGCAAACACATCCAAAGTATGCTGTATTTTACACTGTCTGAGGTAAGGTTTCGGCAGACCGGGACTGAAAGCGCGTAATTAGTGATCTTTAATAATACGTTTTAAGGGGCAACAATTCGCTATTACGCGTGAGTTCGCGATGTGGCTTCTGTGTGCAAGCAGCTTCACGGGATTAGCCGAGATTCGCGGCTACTGTCACGTGCATCACCCCAAACACGCCGAAGTGGGACGAATTTATTCGGGGTTTGATTAGATTAGTGGCAGTAGTCTGGCTGATTTTTTTTAATTTTTACAATTTATTTTCATTTATTTAGGCTCAACACATCTTGGGCAAAGCATGTGCTTTCAGGTAGGCTAGAAATAGCCCATAGGATGAACGCTCTCATACGGCTTACTTAGGCCTATCAATAGCGTTATATTTTCCTTTTTTTGTTGGGCCCTTGTGGCTTTGCTTGCTGGCATTATTAGTGGGCAGCTAGAGTCCTATATTGTGAGGAATTTGGCTGGGAGACTTGCGACCGTTGTTGTTTAGCCTCTTAGTGACAGTAACATCATATCCCAGCTCTTCAAACACGTCATAAGTGGTATGCAATTTATAGGTGTTTGAGTAGAATGAGGCAGTTGAGTCTGCTGAGATTATTTATTTTTTTTACCTTATTTCTATTTTATATATAGCTCAAAGCTCATCGACCACAGCACAAATCCAGCTGTGTGCTGTCTAGTGTAGGTAGCAACTAGCCCTAGCAATAGGATAGTGGCATCGTTTTGTAAAAAAAATAAAAAATAAAAAAGAATAAACATAGAAAAAAAAATTAAAGTTTACAGCATTTAATTTTGGAAATGTTTAACCCGAGCGCTTAGGGGTAGAGGGACGAGGGGCGTGGACGGGGCGTGCTCAACTACTTCAGGGGTGCAAGGCCGTGTCCTGTCGGGGTGAGACACCACTAATGCTGATGGGGGAGCAGGGGACGCGCGCAGAGCTACACTGCCTAGTTCATCATGTCTCAAGTTACTGGGACTCCGTGGTAGCGCTACTGTTGAGGTCCAGAACAGTGGGCGAAGTATGTTATGTCGTGGATTGCGGAGCAATGCTATTCATGAGCGCATTTGTCGCACCAGTCAGAAGTCTTCATCGCAGTCTGGTCACCGATGTGCCTATGCCTGGTCCGCATGTGTTAAATTCTGATAGTTCAAGGCTTTCCTCAAGACATAGCCGCCTCAATCTGTCTGATTTGCTCATCGAAGGTGCCGCCGCTTATTCTTGCGCTATTTCAGGGAAAATGGAAGTCCAGGCAGCAGATGCTGCCACTGCTGGCAGGGGCATGCGTCAGGGCCGCCTCCAACTTGCCCGCATCACTTCCTCACACGACTGTTGTGCGACGTGTCCCACGAGGTGAATTCTAACGACTAGTACGCATGTTATCCTAGTTTTAGCCACGCAGGTCATCGCAGGAGTCGATTGTAGACCTGCCAGATGTCAACTTCCACGATTCACCAGTCACCAGAATTGGTAGTCTATAGGTCAGTCAGCTTCCTCAAGTCATACAATGAGGAGTGGAGCTTTGGAATGTCTGATATCTGTCGGTGCTGAGTAACTTGAGGAGTCAACACATATTGGTCAGCAGTGGGCGATGTCCGCGGCATGCATGGCAGTCCTCACCATCCACGCTGCTTGGCCTGTTTGAAAAAAAAACTCTCTGGTCAGGTCATGAAGTCGTAAGGGCATTTGCGCTGCGTATCACAAGAGACGGGGGAAGACGATTCCTTGTGTGAGGTCCAAGCACCCTTAGTGTCTGTGCATGGAGCTAAAGCTGTAGTATACAGCCATACATGGTGCTACACACAGTACACAGCCATACATGGAGCTACAGCTGCAGCAGAAAGCCATACATGGAGATATAGGAGCAGTACACAGCCATACATGGAGCTACAGCTGCAGTACACAGCCATACATGGAGCTACAACCACAGTACACAGCCATACATGGAGCTACAGCTGTAGTATACAGCCATACATGGAGCTACAGCCACAGTACACAGCCATACATAGAGCTACAGCCGCAGTACACAGCCATACATGGAGCTACAGCTGTAGTATACAGCCATACATGGAGCTACAGCCACAGTACACAGCCATACATGGAGCTACAGCTGCAGTACACAGCAATACATGGAGCTACAGCTGTAGTATACAGCCATACATGGAGCTACAGCTGTAGTATACAGCCATACATGGAGCTACAGCTGTAGTATACAGCCATATATGGAGCTACAGCTGTAGTAAACAGCTATACTGTGTGTGAGTTAATGGATGAAAGTAGCAGAACTACGTGTGTGAATGGATGTAGCAGAGATTTTCTCTTTTCGTTTTTCTTCTTTGTTGATCATAGTGAACATCAGGAAAGTTAAAGACATATGTAATTTATATACCTTATATATTTGAAATAATATTTATTAAAAATATTTTCTGCTGTTAATCTCTGAACTGCTGTTAATCTCCTTGTCATCTCTCGCCCATCTGGAGTCTCTGTGACCTGTTATCAGATCCTGTTACTGCTCGGAGGTAAGTATACAGGAGAATGAGCATAAAGCATATAATGATGGGGCATATAGCAGGCAGGGCCTGGAGAGACGTCATGTTTGACTTTTCTTTAATTAAACATAATTCTAAAATGCAGAACATCACGAGGATTGTGTGTGCGCCCCCTAGCTGTTGTCCTTTAACAGCTACATCTCCAGTCAGTGTATTTAATGTAATAAGGGTCAAATTATGGTAGGTAAAGGCCAAAAAAGGTAAAAAATAGATATGTGGCCAGGGAGCTGCCTAAAAAATAAACTTTTACTTACCTCCTCGGTCCCTCCCGGTGTCCCGCCCAACCGCGTCTCCATTCCATGCCCCTGTTTGTTTACAGGGCCATGGAGCCTTTGCTGGAGCCACCTGTCCCATGCCCATCTGTCCCCTTATCTCAGCCCCTGATATAGCTCTGGGAATGGTGTCAGGTGGGCGTGGACGGCAACTTTGGCCAGGCGGAAACTTTTCAATTTTTTATTTGTTTTTTTTTTTAAGCAGACCCTCCCCAGCCACATATTTATTATTCGTAGGGTCTTGGACAACTCCCTTAAACCTACCGTATTTTTTGGACTATAAGGTGCACAAAAAATCCTTTGATTTTCTCAGAAATCAAAGGTGCGCTTTATACTCCTTATATACGCCTTATATATGAACCATACTTACAGACAACAGCTGCCTTGAACTGTGCACAGGTCTGCCACCTGCTGGTCATTCATTCTTATAATCAGGTGCACCTTATAGTCCAGTGCGCCTTATATATGAACCTAGTCGTTTTAGCAGGCATTTATTGATGGTGCGCCTTATAATTCCCTGACTTAAAGGGAACCTACCACCACAAATCTACCTATAAAGGTAGATCGGGTGGTAGGTGGATCAATGGGACGTGAGGATAGCCCTTTTAAGGGCTAATCCTCATGTCCCCACACTTTTTTGTTAACTTTTATTAAACTTGTATGCAAATTTACTAGAGAATGATGAAGAGGGGTTTTGTGCAAAAAAATTGTTGGGCATATAAATTTGTCTGTGACACCATGAGATTTAGGAAGTCCTCAGAGAAAAAGAATTTGAAAAAAATCAAATCAATTCCATTGATGCCATCAGTCTCAAAATGAACTCCTGAGCTACCCACGAACTCAGGAATTTGGGGCACATAATTTTCAGGGGGTGGGTTCCATGAAGAATCACTGGGGAACATGCTCGGCGGTGGTCCTGGGGCGGCTTCTTGAGGGCCCCTCATCACCTGAGGAAGAGGAGAGGCAGAAGGAGGAGGAAGAGGAGGAAAAATAAAGAAATGGGGCATCCTCCCTTTCTGAATCAGTCTCAGCAAGGAAGGCATAAGCCTCCATTGCTGAAAAAGATTTTTGGGATATATTGGACATTTTAATTGGGATGGGGTGGGGGCATGTCTAAATGTTGTGCTTTAACATGTGTAAACTTTATTCAGGGGGATGTGTATGTTGTGCTTGAACACGTGTGGGGCGATGAAAGAATAAACCAGTAGAACTTTTACTACAGGAAAAAAAAAAATTACAACCAAAAAAAGCTACAAAAAAGGAGCAAGTGCTGACTAGTAAGAGGCTACTGATCAGCGCTCTGTTATCGCAGCGCACACAAAAGATGGATTGTTTGCGCAGAAAAAAAGAAAAGAAAAAAGATGCAATATAAAAAGTTACAGCAGCAAAAAATGGGCACCCCGCGAGCAGTGCCAACCAGTGATGTGCGTCACCGATCTGCACTTGGCGGTCACAGAACACACAAAACTGAGCAAAAAAAAAAAAATAACCCCTCCTGTATAAAAAAAAAAAAAAAGCTGAAGCTAAAGCTGCTCAGTGATGCAAGTACAGATCAGCCAATCAGATGTCTATGTCCCCTAACGATGATGATTGGGGCTGTCCTAGACGGTACAAATCATCGTCCTGTGGATGTTTACTGCTGCTATTGGCTGGTCGCATCGATTATTAGGGCTGCCTGTATTACCAAAACTACCCATATGGCGTTGCCTTCTTATGTAATTTTAGAGAACAGACAGTCCCCGGGTTACATACAAGATAGGTTGCATAGGTCTGTACTTAAATTGAATTTGTATGTAAGTCCGAACTGTATATTTTATAATTGTAGATCCAGACCAAAACATTTTTTTTTACCCCAGTGTCAATTGGAGTTTCAAAATTTTAGCTGTAATGGGACCAAGGATTATCAATAAAGCTTCATTACAGACACCTTACAGCTGATCATTGCAGTCTGGGACTATATTAAAGCATCCAGAGAGCGTCACCAAAGGTCACAGTGGGTAGGGGGGTCCTTCTTTAACTAGGGGTCATGTGTAAGTCGGGTGTCCTTAAAGAGAACCCGTCATGCAAAATAACCCCTCTAATCTAAATAGATTTTCATAAACTGCCATTAGAGAGCATTGCCTCTATCCCTTCATCGTCCCTCTACATGCCTGTAAACCTAAGCAATGAGGTCCTAAAGCTGTATGCAAATGGCCTGTGAAATGTCCAATGAAGCATTAGCATATTCAAGCTGTCCACTCTATTCATGAGTGGGGGGCACAGCCACACCCCCAGTGCATGACTGACAGCCTGTATAATGGTGTGAGGCTGTATAATGATGTGCTTCCTGGTGCTGGTGGCCACACCCCCAGTGCATGACTGACAGCCTGTATAATGGTGTAATGGCTGTCCATGTGCCTGCTGGTGGCCACGCCCCCTGCAGCCTGTGTGTGTATAGGAGAGATACAGCAGCTCCAGGATGCAGCCATGTTATAGCAGAACATGTCAGGTACTTGTGTAGCTGATGTCTGTGTCTCTTACCTGTATATTAGGAGGATGCAGCATGTCAGCAGATGCAGCACAGACACCAGCAATACTTTACTATACATTACACACAGACATGAGCAGGGGGAGGAGAGGGGAGGGGTAACAGGGGTGACATCACTGCCTCTGACCATGTGACCAGCCTCATTTACATGATAAAGAATAGATGATTTTACAATGAATAATGTATGAAATAACTAGATAAAGGCTGGGGTGGATACTTGTGAGCTGCTCCAACAGGTAGAGGTGACAGGACTAGTGGCAGAGACCTGATGACAGGTGTCCTTTAAGTGGGGGGCCACCTGTCTTACATCATTGTACTGAAGTAATTAGTGTTTTTATGTTAAAGATGTCACCTCTAGTCACCTTACTACAAGCAACATTTATGTTAATGTTGTTCA
The DNA here is from genome assembly GCA_019512145.1 of Engystomops pustulosus. NCBI lineage: Eukaryota > Metazoa > Chordata > Amphibia > Anura > Leptodactylidae > Engystomops > Engystomops pustulosus. The sequence goes on along the minus strand of WNYA01000156.1, from coordinate 32,740 downwards.
AGCAATTAAATGCCTTCAAATGCCTGCTAAAACCTAGTTTTTTTTTTTTACATTAAATAAACCCTACAGAATATTTCCAATAGGGAAGATGAAAGGATTTTACTCCAAGCGTAGCTGAAGTCTCCGGCTACTACTAGAGTCTGTGCTGTGTATGAAGATGTGATACGTGAATATTCTATTATACTTACGTCACAGAGGCGTCACTTGGTTTTGTGTCAGGTGAGCATTTCCCCTTCTTGCAAGTACCAGAAGATGAATTATCCAAATTTGTTTGAAATATTCAATTAGTATTGGGTTAATCTTGGAGATTTGGTACCTCCTTATCCTTCTTCTTGAGAGGATATATGTATATATTGTGACAAAGTCACTATTCAATTGGAGAGAAAATTAAGGTTCATATGTATTACAGCGACCACAATGTGAATTGGGTCAAACTGGAAGCTGTTTTCCATGTGTTGGGCTCTTGGAAGATCTGGTACAGGACCCTAATTGCTGGAGTGGAGACAAGTGTGATCACTGCTCCAGACCAAAGCTTCCACACTACTATGGGTCGAACAATGCACCAGGTGTGCAAACCCTTAAAGAAGGGTGTGGAGCAGCCAGAAGTCGCTCTCTACCTGGAGACACAGAGGCTGGACTGTGTGAGAGCCACACGTGAGTGACAGGGTTACTGAACGTATGTTTCATGCTGGCAGGGAGAAGCCCTCTAGTGGCTAGTGAGGGCTGCCAAGTGTTTAGTTAGAGCCGGACAGGCAAGGATTTTATTTGATGTTTTGTTTGATACTGCTGTTTTTGCTGGAATAAATGCACAGTTTCAACTTTAATCCTGCTGTCCAAGAAAGCTTTGTCATTGCCGACCCCCACATTTGAGCTGAACCCCTACAATATACTGTACATGTCATGGGATGATCAGCTTTTCAAAACAACAATCCTACAATTTCCTGACACAATGGCCAAAATGTAATAAGACTGTTGCAATGTGTCTCACTATCCACCACGCAAAAAATCTGGTCCAACCTGTGATACAATTGCCATGTACCCTGTGTTGTGCTGTGATATATTGGGCTGTATATTCCTTGTGCACTTTGTAGTCTTTGGTGGAGCTTGTTGGGGGGGGAGGGGGGAGTGTTGATCAAAGACGAAAGTACTACACAGGGCCGGTAGATGATGGAGGAAAGGAACCTGTAGTTAATTCGTGGTGGAGAGAGATCAAGGAGATGGCAAGACGTGCACAAGGAAACAGTCCATGAGACCAAAAGTAAAGAACCGTTAGGAGCAACAAGCAATGAGCCCCTTACACCAGTCTCAGAAGTTAACCTGCTAACAGTGTTGCATATGGCTGCCACCATCTTGGTTGGCCTTTTTGTTTATCCGGGGATTATCTCTTTAAGTACAACTGGCAAAACTTGTGGCGGCACTCAAATCAATGGAGCTCATGCGCTCCAACACCAACATGCAGGTGGCTGGGAGGATCATTGCTCCCCGATGACATCATATTAGTCCCGATGCAGGGGTTGCCAAAGCATCTTTGCTGGCACCGTTTAAAAAGATAACACCTGTGACCAGTGCCAGCACTCATCGCGAGTGTTACTGGTGGGGGTTCGGATCTGGGTTTTTGTTTCGTCAGTGTTTCAATCTTGAACTAGGTCAAAAACATCAGTTTTGCCAGTGGTACTTAAAGAGATATCCCCAGGTACACCAAAAGGCTAACCAAGATGGTGGCAGCCATATGCAACACTGTCACCAGGGCCTTTAATTTCACTGAAGACAGGTTACAGAAGCCCATGACACCTGCATTGCACATCTGTCTTTCTGTCTTTTCTTAGCATTTGCATTACAATATAACTTACCTTGCGCCCTAACAGAATGCTCTGTGTAGTCCCAGGTGTTGGGCTTTGGTTTGGATGCGTTTAAAAAAAACAACACGTGACTTGGCTGTCCTGCTCACACCTCATCTCTCAGCCCCCACCTTTGTGCTCCTGTGCAGCTCCTCCTTCCTGCTCCTTCACAGAGGTGACAGTGTGGTGAGCTGACTTCAGTGGTGGAAGGAGGAGCTACACAGGAGCATATCATCTTGCGAGACATCACCGGGGGAAGGGTTGATTTGAATTTTGAGTTTTTTTATTTCAGTTTTTTTTTAATTTTGTTTATAGTTTTTTTTACTATTTTTCAGACTCTCTAGGGTACTTTTACCCTAGGTTTTCTGATTGATCCTACCATATACTACATATACTACAATATGGCAGTATATGGGGATTTTACACATCATGTATCACAATGTGCAAATCGCAAGCTCTTAAACAGCTCTGTAATAAAAAAATTATAAATGTTCTGCCCATTGTTACACGGCGATGCAGAAACAAGCAAATTTCTCACAAAATACGTTCTATATTCTGCATTTTTGGGATTTGCGCCGCTGTGACAGGGATTAAACAGGGGATTGTGTTGCGTGCTATCGGATTGTGGCGCAGAAACCAGGGGGCGGGCCATCGGACAATCCAACTGATTCGGACTGAGCGTGGGATTTAAGCTTGAAATTGTGTCGCAACCAATGCACTTACATGCACCAGGGCGGACCTGAGCGGGGAGCGTCACATTCAGGATAACGGGCACACGATCTTAGTGAATCAAAAAAAATAAATAAATAACACATATGTACAAATTACACAAAAACAAACATTTTACAGCCTGTACAATATGACAATGTAGATCTGCTCTGGATGGCGCCTCCTTCCGCTCTATGCAGCAAATACCACCACATATAGGGCATCCTCCATGACAGTGAACAGTTTAATTTTTGGCCAAAATTAATATATTGGGGCTCATTTACTTACCCGGTCCATTCGCGATCCCGTGGCGCGTTGTCCGACGTTGATTCGGAGCTTGCCGGGATTTGTGCGCCTGATATCCACTAGGTGTCGCTGCTGCGCCGAGGTCAGTCGAGGTCCGTCGAAGATCACCATCCTCTTCCTGGTGCATGTAAGTGTGTGTCAAGCAACACATTTTTAAAAAAAATACAGCGGGTTTTCCGTCGGGTTGCATGCGACAGAAATCTGGGGCCGTGGCCGTCGGAAAACCCACAGCCCCAGATTTATGTCGCATGCAACCCGGCGCCGATGCTACACAATCCGATTGCGTGCGCCAAAAACCTGGGGCAATTTTCGGGAAACCCGACAAAAATGAGCGATTCGGGCCCTTAGTAAATTAGCCCCATTGTCTTAAAAAAAAAAAAATAACATACACCTCCATTTTGTTTTAACCCCTGTGAAACATCTAAAGGGTTAACAAACTTATTAAAGTAGATTTTTCACACATTGAAGGGTGCCGTTTCCAAAATGGCGGAATTTATGGGGTTTCACTGCTATTTAGGCCTCTCAAAGTCACTTAAAGCTGAGGAGGTGCCTCTAAATAAGCGTTTTGGCGATTTTTATAAAAAAGAGAAAAAAAGCCTGGGCCGATATAAAGCAGAGATTTGGAAAATGTTACTTATTAAGTAACTTGGGTGCTAGGACCATCTGCTTGAAAAGCAGAAAATTTTAAACTTCGAAAATGAATAATTTTTCAAAATTTTTGCCAAATTTCCATTTTTTTTCAAAACTAAACACAAAAGATATCATCCAAATGTTTCTATTACTTTGAAGTACAATGTGTGATGAGAAAACAGTCTCATAATCCCCTCGATATGTTAAAGGAAACCTACCACCATGGATCTACCTATAACAGTGTCGGACTGGGTTTCCTTAGGCCCACCAGAGTAAATCAATCTGGGAGCCCACTCTTCATTATCCCCCAGGAAATATTCTCTAGCAGCCATCAAATTGTGTAGTTTTCTGTTGGACCTCTGGGGTTCAGTATTGGGTTGAGTCAGGGCCAGGGGTGTACCAAGCCTGTCTGCTGCCTGAGGCGAGCCATAGAAAGACGCCCCCCCCCGCCCATATATGTAATATATCAGGGAATGTCAGGACCAGATACATCATATTGGTTTGGTGTAAAAATAAAGCAATGCAAAATGCATACAGCGTGCCGTCATGTAGTATAAGATAGATAAAGCATATCGTACTGCCAGTATAAAATGCATACAGTGTACCGCCATGCAGTATAAAATGCATATAAGCCGAGTTAGTGTTTTTCAGCACATTTTTTGTGCTGAAAAACTCGGCTTATACTCGAGTATATACGGTATATATCTTCTATCTACATATTTATCTCCAATCTATTATTTATCCATTCATCAATCAATCTTCTATCATCTATCTAGCTATCTATATAGAATCTACTTTACATTTATGCAGCTATAAATCTATATCATCTTTCATATTTATTTTCTATTATTAATCTATCTATCATCACACAAAGCGAAGGTCGGAGGAGGCCTGCCTCTTATGTCGGGCTGGATCTTGGTTTGAGCAGACCGAGTAACGAATAGTCGAGTCTGATCCAAGGTAGACTTCAGATCCTGGGCCAACTCTTGCACGGCAGGAACATCTGGAGGCACAGAAAGAGGAAGGCGTGGGTGCTGTCCATAGACAATGAAGAAGGACTGTCAGGAACCAGGGGTAATGGACCCACTGGACCACCGTGGACAATGACGTAAGCCGACACCTGGGAGCATAGTCTAAGTGGCACCCGGTTTTCACTAGAGCCCCTCACAAAGCGGGTTGGACTTGCTGCGCTGTGGTACCACCAGGTCGCTCCACAGGTGCGGCTTTGTGCACGGTGGTGTCCAAGGCAGGGTACAGAATCAGAAGGCAGGCACGGAGTCGTGGTCAGACAGAAGGTTAGGACCGGCAGCATGGGATCAGAGTTGGGGATGTAGCAGAAAGTCAGGGCTGGCAGCAAAGGAGCGAAGTCAGGAGCAGTAGTCAAGGTCACAACGGGAAATCACCATAAAGGCAAGGTACATCAGGAACAAGCTTTCTCTATGTCACAAGGAACAAAGATCCGGCAGGGGGCACAGGAAGAGGCCGGGAATTTATCTGGGAAGGCAGTCTGCCAGTTCCCATCATTGGTGCGCTGGCCCTATAAATCTTAGACTGGCGGGGCACGAGCACCCTAGGAGGCGGGGACATGCACGCCGGAGCGGGATGATCGTCGCTGCAGCGTGGCGAGGTAAGTGAATCTGCAGCGCTCCGAGGGCACAGGAGGGCAAACGGGTGCACCTGCGATCTGGAACATGGGTCGCAGGGGCACCCATAACAATATTAAACAGGAGAGTCTCCTCATTAACCCTTACCGACATGTGACATAATAGTACATCACAAGCCGAGTGCGGGTGCATGGAGAGGGCTCACAGGCTGAGCCCTCTCCATAGCCGGTAAGTCTTTGCCACATATTGCAGCACCGACCGCGGTTGTTGACCCTGTGATCACCATCAGCAAAGCTGCTGGTGGCTTAAAAAAATGGCGGTGCCTCCGCCATCTTGGTGAAGATCTCCGTTCCCCGTGACGTCAACGGGGAGCGGCGATCAGTCGCCATGACAGCCTTGGGTCTAAAGAAAGGCATATTTGCAATGCAGCTCTAATGGGCCTCTGCTCTGCAACCTGTCTTTAGTGATAATGAGGTCCCTTGTGACAGGTTCCCTTTAAACACATTTCAGTCTATATTGGGCTTTTTAGTTGTTTACACTTACCATATAATCTTGGTGCCATTGAATAAAAAATTTGTCATCTTTAGTTTAATGTTCTTTCAGTAAAAAATAGTTTATGGTAAGATGAAAGATCTTTTGTACAAAGGATTTTTTACGACTACTGCATAAAAGTTTCAAACATGACAAACTTATTTTCAGAAACAAACATGAGGTTTTGATGCACAGTCGGCTATAATTTCTATTTTTTTTCTCCATGTTGGATAAACAAATGTGTGAGTCAAAAATAACTGCTCAGCGCTGTCCATGGTTACCCTCTGTTCTGCTTTAGCAAACCATCTGTCTATGCTTCTTAGGTCACCCAGAAAATCTTTGCTGCTATGAAATTCACATTTGCAATCCTGCCTCCTTATGTGAAAATACCTTCTGCAAATGATCTCTTGGAAAGGTGATTAACAGATGGTTTTCCCCCTGCAGGTTCCATTACACTTCTGTTATTAATAGTGGGAAATATAGTACAGCGGCCCAGATCAATTTTTTATGCTATTAACAACATATACATAATTAAAGTTCAGTTAACGTCTAAGGGGAACGGAAGGTGAATGGAAAACCTTTCTCTCTAAGTTTCAACTATTTGCTAATAGTTAGTTTTATTAATAATTAACTTATTACCAAGAATGAATCCTTTCTTTCATATGATTTTTTGCATAATTCCCTTCTTTTCTCTGAATTGTATATATAATTCATGTGATGTACCACGGTTATGTATATTTTATTTTGACATCAATGCATTTATTTTACCTGTATGGTCACATCACTGTGTACATTATCACTGTACTGTGATATCACTGTGTATTATTGCTGTACGGTGACATCACTGTGTGTATTATCACTGTACTGTGACATAATTGTGTGGATTATCCCCATTCTGTGAGCTTTATATGTGTCACGGGTGCTCCCTCGATCTCTGTCTCGGTTCGCGGGCGCATCCGTGCTCCCCCGTGTGCCCCCGCTGCAGCCTGGTCTCCTCACTCACCTCTCCCGGCTCCTGCTCTTCCCCGGACTGCCGTGCGTGTGCGTCCCCGCCTCCTAGGGCGCGTGCGGCTCCTGCCGAAAATTTAAAGGGCCAGCGCACCGCTAATTGGTGCACTGGCTGAACACCTCACCTTTAAAAATCCTGCCTCTTCCTGTGTCCCCTGCCGGATCTTTGTGCCTCATAGCCTTAGAGAAAGCTTCCAAGCGAGTATACCTGCGTTCCTGTGTATTCCTGTATTCCTGCGTATTCCTGTATTCCTGCGTTCCTGTGTATTCCTGTGTGTTCCCGCTCCTGAGTCCTGTGTTGCCGTGTTACCTGAGTTCCTCCGTGTTGCTGTATTCCATGTGCCTGTGTTCCCGTTCCCACCTGCCTGGACCTCCTGTTGCTGACCCCGGACTTGGACCTGACGTTGCATCTCTGCCACCTGCCCTGACCCCGTGCCTGGACCTGTCTACGAGATTGTCATCCGCTAAGGTACCTCGACCTCGGCTGCCACCGTGGGCTAGTCACACCTGGGAACGACCTAGTGGTATCCTGCCGCAGCAAGTCCAACCCGCTTTGCGGTGGGCTCTGGTGAAAACCAGGTGCCGCTAGACTCCGGTTCCGGGTGTTGGCTAGTTACATCTCCCGCGGTGGTCCAGAGGATCCACTGATCCTAACAATATGTATATTATCCATGTTCTGTAACATCACTGTGTGTATGATCCCAGTTCTGTGACATCAGTGTTTTGCATTATGCCTATCCTTTGACCTCACTGTGTATGTTTTCTCTGTACTGTGACATCACTGTATACATTATTTATGTACTGTGACATCACTGTGTACGTTATCTCTGTACTGTGACATCAGTGTGTATTATCCCTGTAATGTGACATCACTGTGTATTATCCACACACTGGGACATCACTGTGTGCATTATCCCTGTTCTGTGACATCACTGTGTGTATTATGCCTGTACTGTGACAATCGAGCCTGTATGGGCCACACCTCAGCGCTGAGACCCGTCATTGTAGTACTCCATTTGGCCAGAACAGACCACATAGAGTACTAGATATTATATTAAATGCAACGGTACCGCTAGGCACCGGCACCTCACATCAGGGGTGCTCCAGGACGGTCTGAACGCTGAAGTTGCCACAGCCGCCGCTCCTGCTCCCCAGGATACTTGCCCGCCAGATACCCACTATGTCCACCAGTACTCGCACAGCAGCAGCGAGGCCCAGGCTGCTCCCGGCCGTAGCGTCTTTACATAGTGCTACTGGGAATGGCAGCAGCCACACACTGCGCAACAAAGGCCGGCCACAGAATTGTGCCATCCCAGGGACTGAGGAGCATACTGACTAGGCCCCAGGAGAAGGATGAGAGGATACATCTTCTGGTAAGTATATATACTTGTATACATATACATATCTGTGTGTGTGTGTTTATGTGTATGCTGTATGAGTGTATATGCGTGTGTATTTGATGTATGGTGTGTATATAGTATACTATATATACCCTATATACCATATGTATGTGTGTATGATGAGTATATACTGTAATGTATGTCTGTATACACTGTATGTGTGTGTATATGATGCATGGTGTGTATATACATATGTGTTCATATGCTATATGTATGTGTATGCATGTGTATATGTGCGTGTATGTGTGTATATGGTGTCTTTATTACTATATGTGTGTGTGTATGGGTTTGTACGTCTTAGTATAGTATGTACATACACTATATGGGGGAGTGCAAGAATTTGCTATTAAAATTGCAAATAAGCCACATATCCTGGAGGGGGCATACAGGGACATAATTGCCGGTGGAGGTGGTTGTGCACAGGGCTTTGTTTTTCCTTCCTACTGCGCCACCCGAGGGCTACATCAAGAAGCCTAAGCCTCTTGATGTATCCGATGTGACAAGGGGGTGGGGGGAATGGCAAGAGCGCTAGCCTATGATAAATCTTCCACTGTGTTTATATGTGTACATATATGTGCTATACATAATGGGACTCATTTACTAAGGGTCCGCAGTCCGCACTATTGTCAGAATACCCAACGATTTCTGATGTGCGCCGCATTTAGAAAGGGTTTCTGGCGCACGCAAACGGATTTGGCACATCGGCGCAGGCTTTCATGTGACACAAATCGAGGGGGGGGGCGGGCTGTCAGACGATCTGACGGATTCGGACAACGCGCGGGATTTAACAAAGCAATTTGTGTCGCAAGCCACGCACTTACATGCACCGGGAGGAAGATGGTGAACTCCGGAGGACCTCAGCGAGGAAGCAACAGATGCAGGAACTTGGGCGCACGATCTTCATGAATCGTGGCAGATGTGGATTCTGACGGACAATGCATCTCGGGGATTGCACAGGGACCAGGTAAGTAAATGTGCCCCAATGTGTTTATATGATGTGTATATACTGTACTCAGGGGTGTACCAAGCCTGTCTGCTGCCTGAGGCGAGCCATAGAAAGACGCCCCCCCCCCCCCCGCCCATATATGTAATATATCAGGGAATGTCAGGACCAGATCCATCATATTGGTTTGGTGTAAAAATAAAGCAATGCAAAATGCATACAGCGTGCCGTCATGTAGTATAAGATAGATAAAGCATATCGTACTGCCAGTATAAAATGCATACAGTGTACCGCCATGCAGTATAAAATGCATACAGTGTACCGCCATGTAGGGTAAAATGCATGCAGCATACCGCCATGCAGTATAAAATGCATACAGAATATCGCCATGTAGTATAAAATGCATACAGCGTACCACCATGTAGTATAAAATGCATACGGAATATCGCCATGTAGTATAAATGCAGACAGCGTACAGCCATGTAGTATAAAATGCATGCAGCGTACAGTCATGTAGTATAAAATGCATACAGCGTATCGCCATGTAGTATAAAATGCATACGGAATATCGCCATGTAGTATAAAATGCATAAAGCGTACAGCCATGTAGTATAAAATGCATACAGAATACCGCCATGTAGTATAAAATGCATAAAGCGTACAGCCATGTAGTATAAAATGCATAGTTTCCCCCCATGTAGTATAAAATGCATACAGCGTATCACCGTGTAGTATAAAATGCATACAGCGTACAGCCATGTAGTATAAAATGCATACAGCGTGCCACCATGAAGTACAAAATAGAAGTCCTGATAAATATCACAAATACTCAATATACATACAGCATATATATACATATACAAACAGTAGATACAGCATATACACACACTGCCTCTGCACTATGTACCAACCAGACATATAATATACACATAACACACCACACTACATAGACACATACACACACATATACATATACACACACACATACTATATATAATCACACACACAACCACACACATATATACACACACACACCACACCATCACACAACACACACTATATATATATTATATATATTATATATATGCAGATAAATACTTTACCTTTCTTTTATGGTTTTGGTGCTTTTCTTGCCTTGTCCTGCAGCACAGGGGTCGGTTTCAGGCCGGGAGTGTGTTGAGGGGGGAGAGTCGGGACCGTCCGCGTAGCAGGGAGGGGGGAGTCGACAGGAGCCAGATGCGAGGGTTGGGTGCCTGCCCGTTGGGGAGTGGGGAGGCAGCGGTTGCCGCGTCCCCTCCATCGTCTATGCAGGTAGGCCGGCCGCTGAGGCGAAGATGCTCACTCCACCTTAGGGCTAGGTGGCGCCCTGACTGTACTGTGCATATACATGTATTGTTTTGTGCAGGTACTTTATGTGTTTGTATATAATGTGAGGTATCGAGTGTTATAAATAATATATGTATATTAATTAATGTTTTATGAGTGTAGTATCTTAATTGTGTGTATTAAGTATTCCCATTTGCGTAATTTTACAAATATAATCTATATATCTATATATATATTATAGATATATATAGAATATGCAAAAACTGCTGATGGTACCCAACTCTTCCTAGTTGACAGCCACTGGTTAGGCATATTGGGGGCCCCGTTTGTTTTTCTAATTTTGCATTGCCACCGTGACTTGCATTGGGTCTTGTTAAACCACTGCACATCACTATTTTTTATATATCTCGACGTGACTATCCTTGTGTGTAATTATATCCGCGTACTGTGACATCACTGCTTGGATTTGATATCACGCTGTACTGTGTATCACGTGTGTTTATCCCCATTACTGTGAATCACTGTGGGTGTATTTATTGCAGTCTTGATCGGTCACTGTGCATTGGTAGTTCTCGTTAATTTACCGATATCTGCTCAGGCTGCGTTAGGGGCGGTCAAACTAGCCATTTGGGCCTGGCTTGCTGTCTCTAAGGAGTCCCCTTGCATGTGGACGGCTTGTGGGCTAGAGGAATATTATCTGTTATGCCTGGGGTGAAGGATGCTATCACTCCTCACTCCTTTGTATAGATTATATATCCTATCTAAATATTAAAAAACCCTGCTCTACAGATGCGTTAGTATAAATCCAAGAGCATGTGCTGTCCGACTCTTCCACCCAACAAAGTGAGTCCACAAATATCCAAAGAAAATGGCTAGCACTCCCCGTTGAGTAAACTTATGGAGGTAGTAAACATGCATTATCTCCGTCTCTATCTATATCGATTATCGATCTCTTTTCTAGACTCTCTCGTACGTATCTATCTATTTTGTATCTAATAAATATTCTTCTATTATAATGTATGCATCCATCAATCAGTCATCCTATACAACTATATCATCTTTCATATTGATCATCATCTTCCGATCATCGTCATGATAACGGCCATCCCCATATTACAGATAGCTTCCATACTACTTGTGTGTAACGCTACAACAAAGTGTATCATTGGGCATGCTAAATGAGAGTACAATCTATAGGGCGATTAGAGCGGGGCTTCTCCGGGGCTCGTCCGCCGGGCCCCACCCTCTTGCCCCCTGGGGCCCGTCGCACCTAGATGCACCATCCTGCATTCCTCCGCCTTCCTGAGCCACCTGAAGACCGCGCATCCCCGGCCATCCCGGCACAGAGACTGCCAGTGCACGTTGGCCGCCCACCCGGACACAGGTCTAGCATCGTGCTCTCCCCCTACCCGCTTGCATTGTCAGGCTTGACCGCCCGCCCCGCCCCCCGCCGCCTCCGCCTATCTCGCGCGGCAGGCTTGTCCTCACCCCCATTCAAACTGGACCGCCCCATCCAATTCCGCAAATCCTCCCCCACTTCCCACAGTGGCCACTCCAAGGGCAGCCCGCTAGTACTCCGCCACACCGCCCGGGCCGTAAAAGCCACCGCACTCCGCAACTTCTCTTCCCCCCTCCCAACCCTCCCCCCCCGCCCGTGCCTACCTGAAAGCACCCTGTTCTGAAACATCCGCCCCCCGCTTCCACGGCTCCTGCGGCTAACAAGAAACAGCACCTTCCCGCAGCCCTCCCCCTCTTGCAAAAGCACCCACTACCTCGCCACCGACGCCACCTCATTAACTCCACCCTACCGATCCACCCACCGGAACAAAAAACGGTCCCCCCAGCACCTCCCTCCCCGCTCGTACAAGGCTAACACCCCCCCCCCCCCTCCCCCGCCCGCGCTCGAGTTCACAAGCTCAGTTGTCCGACTGTTCGCCGCCCGCTCCCAGAGGACAAGCCTCCCATAGACCCCCCCCTCTTCGCTCGAACACGCCTAAACCCGTCCACTGACAGTTCAATAACAAGCCGGAAATGTAATAAAATAAAAATGTTTTGTGTGTAGATATGTATTTGTTGTGTGTAATATTGTGTATATATCGCATCTACTGTGTATAATTATGCATCTACTCGTGAGAATACTGTTGGATATTTGCATCTACTGTGTATATATGTGTATTTATGCATCTACTGTGTATATCTGTGTTTTATATGCTTCTCACTACTGTGTTATATTTGTATATATGCTCTACTGTGGTTATATATAGTGTATATATGCATCTAACTTTTTCTATACGGTGTATATATGCATTCTACGTGTGTATCTGTGTATATATGCATCTACTGTTAGGATCTGTGTATATCTGTGTGATATATGCATCTTACTTCACTGTGTATAATATTATGTATTATGCATCACTGTACTATATACTTGGTAAATATGTGTATATATGCTCTACGTTCTACTGTGTATAAGACGTGTATAGAATGCAATCTCTGGTGTATATATGTATTATATATATATGCTTCTACTGTGGTATCTACCTGTGTATATATGTGTATATACTATGATATATTCATCTCTGTGTATATACTTAGATATATATAATGCATCTACTAGCTTGTGTAATAATTATGTGTATATATGCATCTACTGTTATATACTGTGTATATATGCATCTACTGTTAGATAACTGTGTATATATGAATCTGGACTTCACAAAAGGTGAATAGGAACGCTCTACATGCAATCCTTAAATGTGAATATTTAGTGAAGATTCTTAAAATCATCACGGGGTGGTAGTGCAATCGCCTACCGCGTGTTCTAGCATCGTCCGAATCGCTCCTTAGTCATGGCATACACTTCAATACCAGGTAAAATATTTAAAAACCATAAACCACCAATCACACCGTGGAGGGGGTGTGTGCATACTATACTCAACAGGTTACTTCCCTGCGGTGGTGCCCGCATCGTGTGTGGTCTCGCTAGATGGGTTCAACACGATACAATAGTAGGGAGATAAAATTAACACACACCCACTGAACGAATGACCTGCATAGCCTCACCGGAGGTGTGGACTTCGCTTCCTGCGATGGTGGGCCTATACACGTATGTGATCTTAGCCTCAATATCAACAAAATGACAGAATACAACATTTACAAAGAAGACCGTAACTAAACCTTGGAGTATAATTTTTAATTGTAAAACCAGTAAGAAGTATGGCATCAAAATAAGATGCAGGGCAGAATGTTGTATTATGATGTCTGCCTACACTATTCAAGGGATATATGGAGAAAACAAAGCAAAGAAGAATTAGTGAAAAACATAATAATAAATGAGATAAATGTCAAGTTTCTCTATAGAGAACGAAGATCTGATGCAATCGGGTTCCGAACCTCCCTAGGAGCCCTAGTGGTGCCATTAAAATCCGGAAGGCTTCTCTTTTCATAGGAGTTATGTCTGTCTCACCGCAGCCAAACGATATAGTCTCAATAAGCTACGGCAGGGTCTCCTGATGTCTAAGGAAGAAAAAATCGGAATTAAATAAAGACAAGATGAAAAACGAACAACGAAGCAACCTAGAAGAGAAAAATAAGACCGGGTAAAAGATGTATAAGGAAGAAGTAGATAAAAGAACGGTATCAGAGAAAACAACCATAATCGCAAAAGAACCGCACGAAAAGGGGGAGCTAGAAGACCTTTCTGCCACCACCACTTTACTACCTCCAAAACTTACAGAAGTAAAGATCTAACCAGATAAAGACAAAGGCCACTCTCAATGACTTGGAGACAGGGGAAAGAAAAACCAGCGCCGCACAGGTTAAATAACTCATCGACGCCCGAAAGCGAAAGAAGGCAGAGCGACGAAAAAGGATTAGGCAACTAGAAAAACACGAAGTTACGAAGAATGGAAAGATGAAGACGAAGTGTAGGGAAAGTGTGGAAAAATAAGGGAACATGGTCTTCTTATACAGGGCGCACGAATACGTACAGATTGAAGCAGAAGGAGCTAATAAACTAAGAGTACACGGCATGTGTTGGTCACAGACTCGAAAGAGGTGCGGCCAACTAGGACGTCCGCGGCATACATAAGAAAGATCAACGTTCTGGAGGAAAGGAAACAGTAGTCAAAATTGCGGGGCTACCAGAAAGAGATAGAGCAGAGAAAATAATGTAAGATGAAGATAATAACATATACAGCAGCAGATTGTAGATTGTCTGTATAAACGTGGGGTAGAGGGGAGAGAAAAGGGAGGGAAAGAACTATAGAACATCGGAAGGAGGGGGTGAGTATGATAGAAAGGACAAGAAGAAATACAGCTTGTAACGCGTGACAGACGGATAAAAGGGGTGCTGAAAAAGGAGGAAGGGAAAGACTAACAAGGAGGGAGAGGGGGGAAGAGGAAAGACAAAAGCAAGGTAGTAGAATGGTTTGGAAATGGTGTAGGATCGAGAAAGTTCGGGGTGAAGGGTTTAATGGGGTAGAGTATGTGGGGTGAGATGGGAAACAGGGAGAAGGTAATAACGAAGGTTAAGGAGTGCTGTGAGTAGAGGGGAACTACCTGTCTGTCTCATTGCCATCCCCTACCGCTTGTGACACCCAACAAAAAGTGGTGCGTCAACTGCACCACGATTCCTTTAACGAACAGCTCACGGTCTACAGAGGCCAATCAGGAGGGGCTCGGACCAGTGAGCCCCCGACCGAAGGGGGCAGAAAATGGATGAGAGGGGTGTATCAAGTACCGATGAGTGGCGCGGAAAGAGGGTCAGAAAAAATGCGCTAAAAGAGTATCTAGGGTTAAACCCCCGCTCCTCTCTTGCCCTTGTGAATTTTTTTCAAGACGCAAAGAAACGAAAGTAGAACATCCCCGTATGGATAGTGGCAAAATGCTGGATGCTCCTGACATGTCTTTCAATGTTTTTGGAGCAATCCCGGATGTGTTCTGCAATACGGATGTCTTCACTTGTCTTGTGGTGCTCCTATACATAGGATATTACAATCACATATTTCTAGCAAATCTGATACCTATAGGACTAGCAAATTAGAATCTACAATGATAACGTTTATGTATGATGTGTGCTCGTCAGTCACTGTCAAGTGCTAAGATGTTGTCTGGTTTGGCATATGGCATATGTTACACTTACATCTTAGTAAGAGCCCACAAAGCGGTGAAGCCTTTTGTACTTAACGCAAGTATTTTGGCTATCACTATTTGTCTATAATTTTGGGAAGCTAGGAGTAATATTTAGTGGGCCTGTCAGGGTGGGGGGTCCCTTTCTTGGACGACCCACTAATAAAGTTTCAAGGCAGATACGCCGTTTTGAGTTCGGTATTCAGCTGTAATCATCGTATGAGCATAAAATGGGTAGAGTTACTTTTCAGTAATACTCTACAATGTGGGGAATAGTCGCACACTGTATGGGTGGCGAAGGTGTACGCTGGGGGTTATGATATCTTTACATATGGTAGATCTACTTACTTACTCTTTAAAAGAACAGCTTTGTCCGTGAGGGCTATATTAAATGCCTAATTATATGGACCATTAGGATAGTCCGCTATACACCAGTCTCGCACTTACAGGAATTTGGCTTGATCGGATCTTTCTTTCTGCTGAACATGCTCTTTTGATCTGATTAACTCCCCTACACGGGATACAAAGCTTTTAGAGTGTGGGGCTGGATGCTTACTTTTGGGGCAGCTAGGACCTATTGCCCTCTGGCTCTGGCTTTTCTGACGAAGTTGATCCTGACCGGCCTATTGTCGATGCTCAACCTTATTAAACATGAGTCCAGAAAGGCCATTTTCTTTCCATTCTCAATCTTCAATCGAACGTGAACCGTGAAGGTTAACATTATTAGATTTAAATGGGCAGCAAAACCTGGCACGTGACTACACTATCAGCCACACTCATAAACGCTGCGACCTACATGTGCCGTCGATCGTAGATCGCCCGTACCAAGGCGATGCTCTCCAACAATGGATTTTGTTCCTGATAATGATTTCCTCCTCCCTCTCTCCCCACCAAGACATACGAAGATTCGCCAATAGGTCGAAAAAACGCCCCCTCCCCACATTGGTGTCTCCTCCCTTCTGGGGTCGCAAAAGCAAACGTCATCAAATGAAAAGACATTTGTGTGAAGTAGATAGTTTAGTGTCACATCATTAAGAACTCACACAATTCCAACTCAGTTCCACCGAGTACGACTGAGATTTTGTATAATGATGTGCCATAGCGGTAAATTGCCCAGTCATGGGAATAGTCAGCCATAAAGAAACTTAACGCCAAGTGAACCTTCACATGTAACGTTCATAACCCCCAGCAAATTTATACGAAAACCTCTAAGGAGTCCTGCACTCCATCCTTGCTATTCTTCATGGTACGCCGGTATACCTAATACCACAAGGCTGTCTGGCAACCAATCTATCTAGGCCATTCCACATAGATGTTCTTAGTGAGGCTCATCTCCCGATTTATGGGTCTCAGAGACGGGGAAAGTTTTCTTAATGTATTTTTGGGTACCCTGAAATATTGGTGTAACAGGTGGGGCGGACGAGAAGCACTACGTATTTTTCTCACCGGTATAATACCCGAGCTTACCGTCCTTCTTAGTATAAGGATCAACCAATTATTTCTGATATCGGCGTAGATCTGCATCATTTTCTATAGTTGATTATCATCAATTATGTTCATGGTCTAGTTTTTTGTATAGGAGGTTCACTATCCAAAGCAATACAACCTTGCCACCCTTATATATTATCTCCCCATTCCTTATGATAATGTTGTTAGTTCGATTCTATTCATGAGGGCTCCGGCCTCATACGGGGGTTAAGTTGTCTTTGTTAGGATTGTGACTCGTTTTTTATTAGATTTATAGGTCCGTTCGCACCTAAGCCTGTTGGAATTGATCCATAGCCCCCCCAACTCTTAAACGTTGATCGCGTAACTATATATATTTGGGAATGTAACCGGCCTTTGTGTGAAAGGTCTCTCACACTCTGTGGTTGACTTTAAGGTTTGAGATCTAGAAGGGTACTTGGTCCCTAATATTCGAGTCCGTATCTGCATTCGATTCCTATTCAAATTACAGTGTTTGTGGTTTCAAGACGAGTTGGAATTCCACACTCAAAAAATTATTCGTTTAAAATTATAAAACGAGTAAACGCTCATCACAGCGATTAACCATTGCTATAGAGTGTGAACAATATCAAAACGAAGTAGTAAGAGTGACTCTGCAAATACAAGTATGTGTTAACTTGGGGGCGAGGCGTGGCTTGTATGTAGCTGGTTAACTGGGTGGAGAGCGCCTGTATGTAGCTGTGTTACTAGGGTGAGGCGGCGCTGTATGTAGCTTGTTTTACTGGGTGTGACGGCGGCTGTATTTAGTTGTGTTACTGAGGATGATGCGTCTATATGGTAGCTGTGTGACTGGGATTGCTCGTGCCTTATTAGAGCGGTGTTTTCACTGGGGCGAGCGGGCTGTATGTCTAGCTGCTGTGAGTTACCTGGGGACGCGTGGGTCATGGCGTCGTATGTGCTTTCGTGTCTACTAGGGTTTCACTTTGTTGTTGGCGGCTGTTATGACTGTGTTACTGGTGATGAGGGCAGCTTGTATTATATGCTGTTGACTGGCGCGGTCGGCTGTATGCAGGCTGTGTTGCTGGGACTGCGTTGCTGGCCGCTGTATGTATGCTTGTTTCATTACTATTCCCGCTGGTAATATGTTCCGATTTTTGGCCGGAAGGACGTGTATGCATGCTACAACATTAGTGGGGGCCTCCCACCAATATTTGCGGCCCGCAGGGGCCCCGCCACAACCTTATGCCGCCCTGATCGTAACTGACTGTGCCTTATCCTTATCACTGGAAATGCAGGTTGTGGTTTGTAACAGACAATATGTTTTGTCTTGATTTAATTTATCTATTAACCCACTTTGTGTTTTTTTTTTATTCATGGTCTGATTTTAAAGCTGCACATTTAGATGTAGGCGTGCTTGGTACGCACTTAGTCGGATCGTCGCAGTATTTGATGGTGTGCAATGTCCCTCCTGGTATTTAACCCTATACTACACTTCTCGTGATGCGGGCATAGCTGATTGTAATGATGAGCACCATTCAATCCGCATGGGGCGACGACATTCCAGCAAGAGGACGAGGCTGCCGATAGTGGCAGCTGATCATTTTTTCTCCTCCTAGCCTCCATTTCCTCCAGTCCCTCCCTCCCTCTCTGCCTCCTCCTCACCGTTCCTGCCTCCCTCCTTCGCTCCAGCCTCGTGCTGCTGCGCCTCCCGTACTAGCGCTGCTGTGAGTCCTGGCTGCCCCTTGTGCCTGGACGTAGCTATTGGTATACTAGGGCTCTTCTGTTGTACTCTGCGGGGGCCGGATAGCTGCGCCGCTGTCTTCGCCACGGCGCTAGCGCATCTCGGAGCAGTTAACGCATGCTCCCCATCTTTCCGTCCTCTCTCTTCACTCCCGGCTCCTCTTCCTCTTTCTCACCATGTCTGGGAAGTTGAGTTGTGAAATGCTGTGGTGGAGGCTGAATTCCTTCCCCTCAGGTTGTAAGGTGCCGCATGTATTAGGTGTGGCATCTTGCTAATGCCAGTACTGTAACTCATAACATCGGTACCTACTATTGCATTGCTTTACATGTGTTTCGCGTTGTTTTGGGCGAAGGACCATATTGTTCGTGAGGTGAAAATTTCTCGGAGAGCGGCCGGTACCTTCTGCCCTTATATGTGCTATTGCTCTTCCTGCCTAACTGTTCTGGCATGGCTTTTGTGGCATGACAACCCTAGTGGCTGATAACAGTGGAACATAATACAACTCAAAGCGCATAAACCGAGCACCTTTTTCTTTTTCTGCATTAATATGACGTATATATGGAGTTACCGTATGTTATTTGACTATAATGAGTGTATCGGAGCTATGTATATGTATGTAAGTGCTGGACCTATTGGGATGAGTATATAGCAGATTCTGTATGTATGTGTTGGACTATCATGGATTTGTATACAGCATTACTGTATGTATGTGCTGGGGCTATGTGGAGAGATATGATCGAGTATTAATTTATTATTTGTGCTGGACTATATGTAGTGTATACAGCATTCGTATTATGTGGCTGGGCTATAGAGTGTATACAGTCAGATTACTGTATGTATGCATGCTGGAACTGCGAGAGTATATAGCAACTACTGTATTTGTTTCTGGCTGAATGTAGTGTAGGATAGATTACGCTTATATTTGGCAGGACTATATTGCATGTATACAGCATGATACTGTATGTTATGTTCTGGGCTATATTAGTGTATATAGCAGATTACCTATATTTTGTGCGGACTATATGCGCAATGTATACAGCAGACTTACTGTATGTATTATGTGCTTGGACTATATTAGGTATAAAGCAACTAGCTACCGTTACTGTAATGTGCTGGGCTTATAGGTAGTTGTAATAAGCAGACTTATACTGTATTTGATGTGCCTGGACGATATTAGTGTTAAAGCAACACTACTGTATGTCTGTTTCTGCGGACTATTGTAGCTGTATATAGCAGATTACTTTATATTTGTGCTCGCTATATGGAGTGGTCTACAGCAATTCTGTGAACTGTATGTGTTTGGGCCATATGCCTGCCTGATCATGCAGGATTACTCATGTATGTGTCTGGATCTATATGCACTGGATACAGCAGATTTACCTTGTATGTATGTGGTGCACTGTTCCCTCCTCCCCGCTCCTCCCATGTACTTCTGCATAAACTGGGCCACTTGGTCGCCCACTGATTCTGTGCCTGACTTTAGTGTCATTGTCCCCACGTCCTTCCTTCGTTTCCCCCTCCCCACCCCGCCAGGGACTTAGTGAAGTTTAGCAGACGATCCGGGCAGGCATGGAGCCATCAATGTGTGATTGGATTTTGTTTTTTTGCGGGGAGGTCCGGAGCAATCAATCTAATTATGATTCGATATGGGACTTGCCTACCATTGACCTTACTGCCTTGACTTTCCTGCTTCTGGTGCGGATATTGTGAGCTAAAGTCTTAATGTGCTGGAGTATGGCACCCAGTCAGTCAGCTTCTCTCCTGGTCCATGTTGGGGGTGGCTGTACGTTGTCCCCTGCGATAGATCATAGGTACAGAACGGGCCTATACTTGTAGTCATACTACTGTATAATATCAAGACTACTAACTCCGTGTATTATATAGTAAACTATGATGTATGTCTGGAGTCCCTTTATTTGCATAGTAGGACAGATGCTGGGTGATCCCTTCCCCTCCGTACGGCCTGGTGAATCATTGTGACACCCAGGTACTTTATGTAATAAGTGGGGGTCTCCTCCATGTGTACCTTCGCCCATTGGGGTGGAAGACTTTCTGAGGGTATGGCCTGTAATCCTCCTCCGATTTGAATGCTTTGGGTATAGATGGTTGCTTTGGCCATCATGCCAGCCCGAATGCTTCTCTGCCTATCCCACATGTCATGCTCCAGAAGAAACAGAGTCAACCTGTTTGAGTATGTAATATGGAGATACTCATAGTTAGGTCCGGGCGCCAATTGTGGGTCCATAGCTTCTTTCTCAATAGAGGTTTCTATACTACCGATTCTAGACTATCTATTGATACATGTGTTCGTAACTCCACTCACTTTCACACGTCTGGTGCTGAGAGAGGTTAGAGACCTCGGTTGGTTAGGCGGCATTGGTTGTGCCTGCCTATCATACCAACATAAATTGGATTATAGATGTTTGGTGTATATTTTTTTGGCTCCTAGTGGCGCTGTAGTAAATTTTAAATACGGATCGTGTTGTCGACAGCATATTGAATTAGGGAGGCTGGAATTGGGTTAGGGTGAAGATGGGAGGAGCTTCTTCTTCCATGCATTCCTTATATGGGAATATTAAAAAAAAAAAAAGAAATGTCTTGCAATCTTTCGACGCTAACACTTTTTTTTTTTAACTTTTTTTTTTCATATTTGGTGTACGTGGTGTCCCCAGGCGTCTTTTTTGAAGATGAGCCGACGTTTTTCATTGCTACCTTTTTTGAGACTTTAGATCGTGGCAGTTGTTTGGAAACGCGGTGCTACTTCGATGTTGTAGGAAAAGGGGTGATGTGTTTTTGATATTTTATAATATCATATAATACTTTCTTTACTATTTCTTAGACCCTCTGGGGTACTTACCCCGAATGCCAGTGTATTGGCATTTTTACATAGGATCATACAATGAGCAAATGGTCATTTTGACAAATCTTCAGAACCGTGCGACACCCAAGGTTTGCCCCCCTTCTGCCCCCCCAATGCCCCCCTTCCCCGATGACAATAGGGGATGAGTGGCCAGGTGTGTAACAACAAAGCCTGTCGTGCTCTAGGCCTGAGAGCGAGCACATAGAAGAGGCTACGGGCCCACCGCACACGGGATCAATGAGATAGTATTAGCAGTGGGAGTGAGTCAGGAAGCCGGAGATCCCATCAATGATATGGGTTTTTGGAATGTAGAAAAATAAGAGCAATGAAAAGGATACAATGCGAAATGCGCGTAGCGTGTGCGGTAAAGATAAGAGTAAACGTTGTACCGTCCAAGTAAATGGTCATATAAATTGATACACGTACAACCTTATACCTTACATGCCATATAGACAGCTAGCTAATGAATGCATCAGCTAATGCCTGTGTTAATAAGCAATATCCAATGTAGATAAAGTGCACATATCGCCATGTAGTATAAAAGATGAAGAGCTGACAGTCCATGTTCATGCTATAAACGCATCGTAATATAGCCAAGTAGATAAGTAAAATGCACAGCGATGCGCGACCTGTAGACTATAATGCACAAGTCGAAACGACACTGAGTAGTAAATGCATACGTTCCGCCATGTTAGTATAAAATAGACCTGACACAAGAAGTACACTAGCCAGTGTTAAGCTATTCCCATTAGTAATAAAATGCAACACGGTCTGAGTCAAATAAGCCCGAATATCACAAATACTCCACTAGACATACAGCATATATATCATATACAAATAGTAGATACAGCATATACACACATGACCACATGTATACACACACAACACGCAATACTAAGATATACACACAACATACACACGCATAACATATATACAAACACAATATACATTAAACACACAACCATAACTCTATCCATACATATATACACAACACATACGCATATACATATATACACACCACATACGCAATACATATATACCAACCATACGATATATAATATAGAACACATCAATACGCATATACTAAGACCAACAACACTACCAGTCTATATACCACACAAAGATTACACACAACACACACATATATATATACATATATTTAATATTGCAAAGATAAATACCTTTACCTTCTTTACGGTTTTTGGGGTCTTTTTCTGCCTTGTCCTGCAGCACAGCGTGCGGTTTTCAGGCCGGGAGTGAGGGTTGGAGGGGGTGGGGACCGTGAGCGGGGGAGGGGTCGGAGCCAGATGCGAGGGTTTGGGGGGGAGGGGTGTTGAGAGCCGGGACCAAGGGAGCGTGGTCGGAACTGGGAGCTTGGGGGGAGTGCAGCCGGCTACGGGGTCGGAGCTGAGAGCGGACCGGGGGGTGGGGGGCGCTGGTGTCGGTCGGCGTCGAGACCAGCGGGGGGAGCGGTGGAGTGTGTGGGGCAGGAGAAGAGGTATGCGGAAGCGTAATTATGCGGGGGCGGGAGTGTCTGCCAGCGGCCGGAAGCACGGAGCTGGACAGAGCACTGGAGTGCCAGAAGCACGGTGTCAGCGCCAGCAGGGAGCGGGCGCATGGTGGCAGCGGGGAACATGGTACCGGACGGTGGGCTGCAACGTGGCAGCGGGGGTCAGGCGCACAGTGCCGGCGGCGGGCAACTTGGTGCCTGCCGGTGAGGAGTGGGAGCACGGTGCCGCCCCCTCGTCGAGCAGGATGGCGCGCCGCCTGAGGCGAGATGCTCAACTCGCCTCATGGCAGGTGCGCCCCTGGGAGTGGCGATCTCAGCAAAGATGACGCTGCCCACGCCCCACCGTCTTTTAAATGCCGTTGGCGTCAATCAAGTGGTTAACACCCGGGGGTTAACAATGGCTGTTTGCTGCAATATGCAGCAAAGCCTATCTCAGTCAGTGAGCCTGAAGGGGTTAAAAAGTTATTTCCTAAAAGATGAGTAAAACCTCTGTCTGTAATGGACCACTCAGTAGGGCATTACATACCTAAACACTTTATATGACCTCTAGTCAATTCATGGAGTCTGGACCATTCTGTTGTACAGGGATAAATGGTTTCAGGTTAAATGGAACTTGTCATCAGGGACCCTTTTCCTTGCTCCCCCATGTCCCCATAGAGAATAGTGTACACATTGCCAAAATGTTTTTATAATAAAACTGGCCATTTCATATTTTTTAGAAAAAAGTTAGATTAAAGTTTAACTTTCTCTCTGCAGAGCAGTGTCCCGTAGCCAATTAGAAGCGGTTCTCCCACCCCTGGGAAACCGCTCTGTCATGCATCTATTTCAGATTAAAAAAACACCCATATCCCTCATATCTGAAATAGACACATGACGGAGCGGTTTCCAAAGGGGGGAGGGGCACCAATCCTCAGTGGCCACTACTATGGGACACTGCTAAGCAGAGAGAAAGGTAAACTTTTATCTAACTTTTCTCTTTATCATAAAAAGACAGTTTTATTATAAAAACACTTTGGCAACGTGCACATTATTCTTTCTGGGGACTTCTGGGAGTTGCCAGAAAAAGGGCACATGATTATAGATTCCCTTTAAGTCCATCAAATTTGCCATCTAGTGCTCATTGTGGGTATTGCAGCTGTAATACTCTATTTGCCTGGAAAGAAGGGTTAAAGTATTAGCCAATTGTAATCAATGTTTTATTATTGTTATTCCTGATGCAGCGAGCTCAGGGATAGGTTGGATGCCTGGAACCTCTCAGAAGAGTTTGAGACAAGACAAGACACAAGGCCTGCAGAGATTATCAGCCTGCTGCTGCTGCTGTCTCCCACCTGAGGCCAGGCCTCCCAATCACCGCTAAAGGACAATTTATTATTGAGTGGAGCTTGCTGTTGCTACTTTATTCAGTGGAGGCGGCTGCTGTGATTTTATTGAGTGGAGGCTGCAATTTTATTGAGTGGAGGCTGCTGCTACTTTATTCAGTGGAGGCTGCTGCTACAATTTTATTGTGGGGAGGCTGTTGCTGCTTCATTGAGTGGAGGCTGCTGCTGTAATTTTATTGAGCGTAGGCTGCTGCTGCTACTTTATTGAGCGTAGGCTGCTGCTACTTTATTGAGCGTAGGCTGCTGCTGCTACTTTATTGACAGTGGAGTGTGGGGGGCAGGAGAAGAGGTATGCGGGGCGGGAGTGTCTGCCAGCGGCCGGAAGCACGGAGCTGGACAGAGCACTGGAGTGCCAGAAGCACGGTGTCAGCGCCAACAGGGAGCGGGCGCATGGTGGCAGCGGGGAACATGGTACCGGACGGTGGGCTGCAACGTGGCAGCAGGGGTCAGGCGCACAGTGCCGGCGGCGGGCAACTTGGTGCCTGCCGGTGAGGGGTGGGAGCACGGTGCCGCCCCCTCGTCGAGCAGGAGGCGCGCCGCCTGAGGCGAGATGCTCAACTCGCCTCATGGCAGGTGCGCCCCTGGCTGTGTCTGTTATGTAGTGACAGATGAACATTACACTTTAGGGAGAAAATTCTGTTTGTAGCTCCCTCCCAAGTATAACAGGCCTGAGGCGAGATGCTCAACTCGCCTCATGGCAGGTGCGCCCCTGGTCAGGGCCCACCGGAGGATCCTCTGGTACTCTGGTGGGCCAGTCCGACACTGACCTATAAAGGTAGATTGGGTGATAGGTGCATCTGTAGGACTGGAGGATAGACCTTTTAAGGGCTAATCCTCACGTCTCTGCAATCTTTTAATAACTTTAATTCCCTAATATGCAGATTTTCTAAAGGGGCTACTGGGGCATGGAGTGGCCGGAGCTGAGGTTACACAGAAATCTGCACAGAGCAGCAGGCCCACGAAGCCGGAGCTGCACAGCCTTGGACCAGCTGTTCTGCGCATGCGCAGATGGCAGGATTCGCAAGCAAGGGTGCGCAGCTCCTCGTAGCTATGTGCTGAAGATTTCTGGTAGGAGGATCAAAGAGGCTACTACTATAGATGCACCTACCACCCAATCTACCTATATAGGTAGATCCGTGGTGGTAGGTTTCCTTTAAAGCATCACAAAGATATAACCTCCTATAATGACACAGGGTAAATAAAACTCAGGCCCTAAAATGGCTAAGACACAAAAGGGTTAAACAGTGGGAACCCGTTTTTATGATTCCTTTCCTTCCAGAAATACTTACATGTACTACAGCATTGTCACACACGGGGATCAGGGTCAGCAGCAGCAGCTTCACAAGATGCAACTTCATCTTTTTGTAAAACAGGACAAGTGTTTTTGTGGTCTATGAAGTTGTTTAGTATCACCCAGAGGTGACAGTCACATCTATATCACTGAGGAAACAAACCATGCCATCAGAAAGAATAGGAAATGATGTACAATCTTCTCATCTCCTCCTGCTCTATAACATGCTCCCTGCAGATAGGGCACTATGTACAATCTGCTCAGCTCCTCCTTCTCTATAACATGCTCCCTGCAGATAGGACACTATGTACAATCTCCTCAGTTCATCCTGCTCTATAACATGCTGCCTGCAGATAGGACACTATGTACAATCTGCTCAGCTCCTCCTGCTCTATAACATGCTGCCTGCAGATAGGACACTATGTACAATCTCCTCAGTTCATCCTGCTCTATAACATGCTGCCTACAGATAGGACACTATGTACAATCTGCTCAGCTCCTCCTGCTCTATAACATGCTGCCTGCAGATAGGACACTATGTATAATCTGCTCAGCTCCTCCTGCTCTATAACATGCTGCCTGCAGATAGGACACTATGTATAATCTGCTCAGCTCCTCCTGCTCTATAACATTCTGCCTGCAGATAGGACACTATGTACAATCTGCTCAGCTCATCCTGCTCTATGACAACTTACATAAAGATATGGTTAAACATCTCTCCAGGAATAAAAAAAATCTGTTGCTCTATTGTATTTCTAATCTGCTGGAAAACTCTTTTTTAATGTCTCGCCCTCCTGCAGTCTTTTTTACCTAAACAAGATTCCTGTTACTTCTGAGAGGTGCGAGTGTGGGAGAAGAGAATGTAAAGGTAATATATACGAAGCAGATAAATTAAGTCAGGGCCCGGGGAGACGACCTGTTTGACTTTTCTTTAATCAGAAATAAGCTAAAAGGCACAACTTAGGGGGGTAATGTGAGCGCCCCCTAGCTATTGTACTGAAATAACCCCTGCTCCAATATATATATATTGTATCTCATCTACTCCTCCGTATACGGGATGACAGCACAACATTGTCCTGTAATTATCTGTACTGAGGCTCCTATAGCTCTTGTTCTCACAGGCAGGTTTTCCCAGTATTTTTAAGAACCTATATACTGATGGAGAAAATACACAGTTAAGGATTCCAGCTAGAGATGAGCGAATCGGTTATAACGAACCGGAATTCGTTCCGAATTTCAGGAAAACTTTGATTTGTCACAAATCCGAAGTTTATGGTGATTTGTGGGAAGGAATTATTATTTTTTTTCACTTTATTAGCAAAATGGCCGCAAGCACAACGTGTTACATGGGGCAGAGAACTCTGGGAAGATGAAAGAAACACCCTAAATCACATGTGCAGACATGTAAGCCAATCAGCGACCGGCAGGTTTATGTGATGTCACAGCCCTATAAAAACAGACAGACATTTGCAATCCTGTCATTTCCGTTTTTGAGGTTGTTTATTCCCCAAATTTTAAGTGTTTTTTGTTGAAAAAGTAGATATCAAGAAATCCGTGTCAAATCCATAGTTGCTGGAGTGATTTTTTCTCAAAGTCCAGGGTGTCAGTTTTTGGGGTTGTGTATTCCCCAAATTTCAATTGTTTTTTGTTGATAAAGTAGATATCAAGAAATCCATTATTAACAAATATGTCAGACAGATAGGTGGAGCAGGCAGAGGTCGCAGCAATGTAAGGGGATGTCAAAGCGGGGATGACTCTGTGAGGCCAGAACACAACCCAAAGGTTCTTGATTGGTTGACTAGGTCATCCACTTCCACCCACATGACATCTGACAACCCCAGCCAAGAGTCTGTGGGTTCGTCAGATACAACAATTAGTTGGCATGGCCCAGGAGCAGGTCAGTGGCCCTCACCTGTCCTCAACCTGACTCTGTCCTGTTCATTTCCCTCAGCCAGTGAGCTACTAGTCGGTCTGGGCTCAGCGCCACTATACAGCCAGGAGGAAGTCTTTAAGGACAGTCAGCAGCTGCTTGGTAGTCAGGAGGTGGGGCAGACTTCTGCTGCTTTGTGCAGTCGTCGGGAAAGTAGAAATGTGGAGAGTGGCACTGGAGGTTATGTTGCACTTGCAAGTAGTCGCACTGTGCATACTGAGACCGTTAAGGAAAATAGCAGTGACAGGGAAACGCAAATGATGATGTAGCCGATCGCACTTGGGAGGTGGGTGAAGCCAGGGCTTCTACATCATCGGGAGAAATGAGTGTCAGCTTCCGCTTCAGGCAGCGGAGCAGGAAGCAAGTCGCTACTGTGGCTCTGAGTCAGCAGGGTGGGAGCAGTGCAAGGACTGGAGCCAAACGGCCGCGGGGTACAAAACCTGCTTCGCAGGTCCAAGTAAGCAGTGAGACAGGGGCTCAGCAAGGCAGCGACGGTAGTAGTCGCTTAGTTCAGAGTGTTGGCGGTAAAATCACCACTTTGGCGGTGTGGCAGTTTTTTGTTGACACCAGAGGAGCCGAGCGTGTGTATATGTAGAATCTGCGGACAGAAAGTGAAGCATGTCCAGGGTGCTAACGTTGGCACCACGGCCCTGCTCCAACACATGCAGCGTCACCATCCAATAGCCTGAGAGAAACGGAGGTCACATATGGTCCATCCTGCAGGTGCAGCAACAGCAGCACCTAGTGGCACACATGCTCTTTCAGCAAGTCAAGGCTCCAGAACCTCAGCCGAGGGGAGTTGTTTGTCTTTGACATCCTCTCCCGGTTCAGATTCTCCTGCTCCTCGCTATGCATTGCGCCAGAAGTCATTGAATGAGGCGATTGAACTAAGTCGTAGAGAACTTAAGGCTTGTGCAGAACCGAGGTGGAGAGTTCTAAGTCAAAATTTATTTTCAAAAAGGCAGTACCAGCCCTTCACCAATATGTACAACAGAAGGTGGGCCAGTCCTTGAGCTTATCGGTTTCTTACAAGGTGCACGGCAGTGGGGATGTGTGGAGCTGTGATAGGGATTTTTATGCGGGGCCCCAACAGCCCTCTTGACTTTTGTAAGGTGAGTCCTCATTAACCCTTTCATGGTTGTCCTGGTACCAGGAACTTCAACGTAAAACCAAGACACGTCAGTCTCTTTGTGTATGTATAAATCTTCTCCCGTTTAATATCTCAAAATGCATGATATCACAGACAGAAGAGTCATCAAAGAGGCGTGAATAGTATATTGCAAATCTATTGGTCATCAGCACATTCTACAAAAAGTTAATTAATTGTGCTCATTTCTCAGGGACCTTGTACACAGATATTGTTTATATTATCAAAAGCTACAAAAAGTACTAAGAATGACTTCAGAAGATAAACAATGCTAGAGAACAAGATAAGAAGGAGAACAATTATGTATAACAAGTGTCAAGGAAAAATCATTACAGGCAGATTTAAATAAAAAAGAACTGAAGTTTGAATTATGAATTTAACTGGACAGTCGTCAGCGAACATGTCTGCTGTATCTAAGATGGCGGACAGTAGTCAAGATGGCGTCCGAAACCAGTGTAATCTCCTTAACAGCTGTAACTATAGTCCGGGCCAGTACATGTCCATTACAGCCCACTGGGTGAATGTGCTTCCCCCCCAGCCACACCAACAACTTCCACAAAAGACGGCGCTTTCTCCTCCACGTTGTCAAACAGCTACTCCTGCGCCAGTGTCCGCCTCCTCCTCCTCCTACTTCACCAACACCTCAGCCTCCACAAGTGCTGCTCCATCATACCACATGTGCAGGGCACAGCGGTGTCACACAATTCTACACCTGGTTTGCCTGGAGGAACATGGTGTCCGTGCTGCACCGAGGAGGGATGATCCATGTGCCCTGCATGGCGCACGTGTTCAATCTGGTTGTCAAAAGGTTCCTGAAGTCTTCCACCCATCTGCAAGACATTCTAAAAATGGCCAGGACACTGTGCACGCACTTCAGCCATTCTTACAAAGCCAAGCACACCCTCCTCGAGTTGCAGCACCAGAACGGCCTACCGCAACACAGTCTGATATGCGATGTTTCCACCTGTTGAAATTCCAGCCTCCATATGTTAGACCGCCTATGTGAACAGAGAAAAGCCATTAATGATTTTTTGATGATGCAAGCGGACCGTAGTACTCCCCTGTGTAACTTTGATGTCAGCCACTGGCAGCTCATGCGTGACACCTG
This sequence comes from Engystomops pustulosus, assembly GCA_019512145.1. Classification (NCBI taxonomy): domain Eukaryota; kingdom Metazoa; phylum Chordata; class Amphibia; order Anura; family Leptodactylidae; genus Engystomops; species Engystomops pustulosus. The sequence continues at coordinate 2,904 of WNYA01000156.1, read as the reverse complement.
CCGTTTGCTCAGGCCCTTTGAAGAGGCCACGTTATTTGTCAGTCGCCAGGACTGCGGGATGAATAACGTTATTCCACTGCTTCATGTCCTGGAACAGATGCTGCTAAATCTGACTGCTCAGGGCATTGGAGAAGTGGAGACTACATCTCATGGCCACATGAGTCCACTGGGGGCTGAACTGGAGGAGGAGGAGGAGGACATTGGAGCACAAGCAGAGTCTGGTGCAATTTGTGGTTTTTATACTCAGGTGACAGGAGAAGTGGAGCAGGAGTATCCGGTGGAGGTAGAAGACGACCCAGAAGCACTGTGCAGTATACAGTGGAGATGGAGGCCGGGAGTCCCTTAGAGTCACTTGCGCAGATGGCCAGCAGCATGCTGCTTTGTCTGACTAGTGACAGCCGAATAGTCAACATCCGGCACAGGGATGACTTTTGGTCGCTACTGGTCCAAAATGGCTTTTTTCCAGCTGCCGAGAGGGAAGAACAACTGGCGTACTATAGAGAAATACTGAAAAGACAGTTGGCCGCTGACTATGTGCGTCATTGTCCTCAGGTCTTCAGGTGTTCAGTGCAGTGGGGGCCATCGTTACCTAAAAAGAACTCGCTTGTCCACCTATAATGTGGAGAGACTGACCTTTGGCAAAATGAATTAGGCTTGGATCGGCCAGGATTTCAACTCACCAATGCCTAGGTCAGCCATGACGCCTCCTCCAAACGTTGAGAAATGAGTCTGGGCTCTAACTACCTGCCTCAGCCACTATTCTGATGCTGCCACCCGCCTGATGCCACGCATATGCTGCCAGTTGCTTCATCTGCCTCCCAACATCTTTATCAGGGACTGGAATTGTCACCCACCTCCACACTCTGTCATTGTGCCACTTTCTAAACTCCTGCTGCTGGAACCTCCACACTGTGGCCTGCCATGCTACTGCCTCATGCTGCTGCCGCCGCCCACCTAAACACACTGTGATTGTGCCACTTTCTTACCTCCTGCTGGTGCTGCCGCCACCTCCACACTCTCTCATTGTGCCACACTGTGGCCTAGCATGTTGATGCCACCTCTAGAATTTGTCATTGTGCCACTCTCTGACATCATGTTGCTTCTGCCACCTCCACCATACCTCCCAACATCTGTGAAAGGGAAAGAGAGACAAAATGGCGGCACGCGCAGCTTGCCGCGGTGATCCCCCTAAGCTACACCCCCAATCACTCCCTGACCACGCCACTTTTAACAAAGATCATCTTCTCAATAATACATTTTTTGTTAACCTGATAGAGATTTGAACCTAGCACCTGCAGAGTCCATGGGCCATAATGTCACATTGCCTCTATCCTCTGAGCTACAAGCCCAATGCTTATCTAGCTTGTGTTATCTAGCTTATCTAGCCTTGTTATATAGAAAGGGATAGTCTAAGAGATTATTGTAATTATTGATACAATTATTATTATTTTTATTATTATTATTATTATTATTATTATTAATATATTATTATTATTATTATTATTATTATTATTATTATTATTATTATTAATATATTATTATTATTATTATTATTATTATTATTATTGAGATGATTATTATTATTTTTAATAATCGTCTCCATAATAATAAAAATAATAACATTTCTAATAAAAATAATTGTCTCAATAATTACAATAATAACCTCTGAGAAGATCCCTCTCTATATATCAGTGCATTAAGTCTGTGTCACAGTGTAACAGTAGCAGATAACAGTTCTTAGCTCAGTTAGTAGAGCCTCCTATTGCTAATGCAGTGTGTCTGGGGTTCAATTTTAATTTAATTAAATAAATAGCTTGTGAAGCCCTAGGAGACCATATATGGACAGATGCTGATCTGAACCTGATGACGTGGTCCCTGCTCACTGCTTACCCGACAACTCTCTCAAAAGGATTTTCTGCCCGATGTCTGCTCTAGGGAACGTGGTTCCTGCTCTCTGCCCGACACATCTCTCAAAAGGATTCCCTGCCCCATGTCTGTAGAAGCCATTATGAGTTCTGGCTTTGAAAGTATTTACTATGAGGGAAAATCCGTGACAATCTGACAGCTGCCAGTGACACGGGGCAAGGTAAGAAAAACGGGACTGTCCCAGCAAAACCGGGACAGTTGGGAGCTATGACCTCCACTCTGTCATTGTGCCACACTGTGGCCTACCATGTTGCTGCCACCTCCAGAATTTGTCATTGTGCCACTCTGAAAGCATGCTGTTGCCGCCACCTCCACTCTCTGTCATTGTCCCACACTGTGGCCTTCCATGTTGCTGCCACCACCAGAATTTGTAATTGTTCCACTCTCTGCCCTAATGCTGCTGCTACTACTGCTGCCCACCTACACATACTATGATTTGGCCACTCTCTGACCTCCTGTGGCTGCCGCCTAATCCACACTTTGTCATTGTGACACACTGTGGCCAACCATGTTGCTGCCACCTCCAGAATATGTCATTGTGCCACTCTCCGACCACATGCTGCTGCCGCCACCTCCACACTCTATCACTGTGTCACACTGTGTCCTACCATGTTGCTGCCAACTTCAGAATTTGTCATTGTGCCACTCTCTGACCTCATGATGCTGCTGCTGTCAGCTCCACACTTTGTCATTGTGCAACACTGTGGCTACCATTTTGCTGTCACCTCCAGAATTCGTCATTGTGCCACTCTCTGTCCTCATGCTGCTGCTGCTGCCACCTCCACTCGCTGTCATTGTGCCACTCTGTTGCCTACGATGTTGCTGCCACCTTCATAATTCGTCATTGTGCCACTCTCTGACCTCATGATGCTGCTACTGTTGCCGCCCACCTACATACACTGTGATTGTGCCACTCTCTGACCTCCTGCTGCTGCTGCCACACTCTGTCATTGTGCCACACTATTGGCCTACTATGTT
>WNYA01000155.1:239103-250754 GCA_019512145.1 Engystomops pustulosus | reverse complement strand
AATCTTCTATCTATGGGACACATTTATCAGCACTTTAATGCCTGAAATCTGTTGTACAAGCTGCGAAATATTCACAATTCCTGGCGCACTGCCCAGAATTGTGCCTATTTCTCCCATTACACTACTTTCACATCTGGATGGGTGTGGCGGGGTGTGAAGAGGGCTTATCGGGCCAGTGTTGGGTGGTCCTGCCTCATGCCGGAGGACTGCCCCGCGCACAATATAGGATGCAGTTTGGTGCCACGTCTGACCTGCCCTCGAAGTCCTGGTGGCCGAGGCGCCATCATACACTGGCACACACAGCACCAATGTATGATAAATGTGCTCCTATGTACTGGAGACAGCTGAATACTCTACATGGCATTACCATTGGCGATAAATGAGACAGCAGCCCCCATGCTTGACCTGGTGCAGCATTTATTTGGGGAAACTCTTATTGTCCATTGGTCAGGCTCCCATTCATCAACAACCCAACTTTTAGTGCCCAGCAGAGCCAGGTAGGATGGCACAATTTCACCCTAATATTTCAAAATGTGCGATAATGGTAATGAGTACAGATCCCCAGCCCCAAGCACTCACACTGCGGTAGATCAGGGGTGCAGCATCCTATTCCCAGCGTCATGTTGTACGTTGTGTACGTCAGGCTTCTTATTACACTTCTCTGATGGTAGGCAGCCTCTGATGACATCATAGGATACCTCACCATCTGTTAATGAAGGAAGGGAATACAAACGTTGATGGATTTATGAGATCTGTTGTAAAGTTATATGGTCAGTCTAATACAGCATAAGATTTCTAAAAGATACAGGAAAATGTCACAAAATAATTATGCAATGCGAGAGAGAAATATCTTCAATTTCTAAGTTAAAGGGGTTTTCCGGTGATGGCAAGTTAGGCCCTACGCACAGGATAAAGTCTAACTTGCTGATTGGTGGGTGTCTCAGTGGTGGGAGCCTCACAGATCATGAAAACAGGAGTCCGTTGTACCCATGCTCTGCCCGAGATGACTGGAGCAGCTAGTCGCGCATATGCCTGCTGCTTTGTTCATCTCTTTGAAGCTGTGCCAATTGTGGCACTCAGCTCCATGAATGGAGCAGCTGGTGCATGTGCAATGGGCTGCTCCGGTCATCTTGGATGGAAGAAAGATAAAAATGGACGCCCTTCTCGTGATCCGTGGGGTCCCATCACTGAGGCTCCCACCGATACGCAAGTTAGTCCTTATCCTTATCACCAGAAAACCCCTTGTTCCACTTCCTGAAATCCTGTAAAACCGCACAAGAACCTTATTCGGCAGCTCTAATGTGTTGTGAATGCGGTTTTATAATGGGCCAGCGCTGCATCTTGTCAGTAAAAAGAACTTATATTTCTTGATCTCATGTTGTCAAGCAGGTGAGGAGCTTGATGGGGTCTAGCCCTTCCTTTGCATCCCTTATTCGTATTGGCAAACCAGAGAATCACCCTTATGAGTATAAGGGGGGCACCCCACCACTATCACCCTGCATCCTCTACACCATGTAATGTATCTCTATACTGTTACTATGAGTATAAGGGGGCACCCACCACTATCACCCTGCATCCTCTACACCAGTGATGGGCAACCTTTTGAGCTTGGTGTGTCAAAATTCGCCAAAAAAACGAGCATAACTCGGGTGGTGTGTCTTCTAGGGTACTTTAACCGTAGGTTTTCTGATTGATCCTACCATGTACTGCCATACAATCAGACAGGTGTGAAATTGCTTAGTAACCTGCAAACTTTCAGTCATGAAAGTTCACAGGTTACAGCGAGGGCGCAGGCGCCGCTGTCCGCATTTCCTTCATGCCCTCTTGGCATGGAGAAGGTGTGCGGAGCAAAATAATCGCAATGTCTGGCGATTTACAAGGCGTTGCGATTATTTCAGGGCTTGTACGTCACAAAACTGACACACAAGCCCTGATGACTGTCTTCTATCATACAGTGCACTGACCTTACTCACTGTATGATGGGAGTGGTTGTCCTCCCTCATCCCTGCTCTGGAGCTGGTCAGTGTAGAGGTGGCAGCTGCTGGGACATCACACAAGGCAGCAGCGATGTGACCTCTGACTGTGTTGCCATCCTACCCCCACCACAACTATCAGGAGCTGCAGAGGAGCCTCCTGGATGTACGGCCGGGCCACCTCTCCTGCTGTGCCCCGTGCTGATACCTGTGCTGACTGGAGACACTAGGCACAGCTCACACATGGGGAGGGGCCGGCACGGGGGAGGAGGAAAGGGGGGAGGGGGGTTGGAGTGCTGGAAGCTCAGTGCAATCTATCAGCCTCCCGGCTACTGCACCTGATCATGTAGGATGAAACTTAACTCTCAGGCAGCCGCGTGTCAGTGAAAATGGCTACGTGTGTCAGCACTGACACGCGTGTCATAGGTTAGCCATCACTGCTCTACACCATGTAATGTACCTCTATACTGTTACTATGAGTATAAGGGGGCACCCACCACTATCACCCTGCATCCTCTACACCATGTAATGTACCTCTATACTGTTGGTGATGGGCAACCTTTTGAGCTTGGTGTGTCAAAATTCGCCAAAAAAACGAGCATAACTTGGGTGGTGTGTCACCTTGACAAAAAAAACCCATAATTTTGTGATATTTATAGTTTAAATAACATATGTATAATTATTTAACTTCTAGGGTACTTTAATCCTAGGTTGTCTTATTGATCCTACATACTACAGTATGGCAGTATATGGGGATTTTCCACATCATCTATTTATTACAATGTGCTGGACAATCTCTCAGCCTCCCGGCTACTGCACCCGGACGTGTAGGAGCAGAGGATGAAACTTAACTCTCTGGCGGCCGCGTGTCACTGAAAATGGCTATGCGTGTCAGCCCTGACACGCGTGTCATAGGTTGGCCATCACTGCCCTACACACAGGATAAAGTCTAACTTGCTGATTGGTGGGTGTCTCAGTGGTGGGAGCCTCACAGATCATGAAAACAGGAGTCCGTTGTACCCCTGCTCTGCCCGAGATGACTGGAGCAGCTAGTCGCGCATATGCCTGCTGCTTTGTTCATCTCTTTGAAGCTGAGATAGACAATTGTGGCACTCAGCTCCATGAATGGAGCAGCTGGCGCATGTGCAATGGGCTGCTCCGGTCATCTTGGATGGGAGAAAGATAAAAATGGACGCCCTTCTCGTGATCCGTGGGGTCCCATCACTGAGGCTCCCACCGATACGCAAGTTAGTCCTTATCCTAATCACCAGAAAACCCCTTTAAAGGGAACTTGTTTCACTTCCTGAAATCCTGTAAAACCGCACAAGAACCTTATTAGGCAGCTCTAATGTGTTGTGAATGCGGTTTTATAATGGGCCAGCGCTGCATCTTGTCAGTAAAAAGAACTTATATTTCTTGATCTCATGTTGTCAAGCAGGTGAGGAGCTTGATGGGGTCTAGCACTTCCTTTGCATCCCTTATTCGTATTGGCAAACCAGAGAATCACCCTGGTGAAAGGAGGCAAGCCATCGAGCAGCTAAGGAAGGGAGCGTAGTGATCTGATCAATGGACTTATCTTCCAGAGGTCCAACGTATTCATGAGCGGGCCACCCTCTCTTCAGGTCTCTACCGGACCTTGATGCTGCAGCCACCGCCTCCTGAGACGGCCTTAGACCGCACCCTGATGAATACGCCAGAACCCTGGAAGATAGGTCCGTCGATCAGACCATTACGTGCCACGGTGTGGCACAGCTTTTCGGTATTGCCGATAAAGCAAGAACTTTAACAGTGCAATAATTTGAGGAGGGCCAGGGAGATTCTTGCAGATTCTGCAGATTGTGCAGAGCTTAGAAATCCATGTTAAGCTATGCAACAACACAGAAGTATAGAACGATGAGTATTGCCAATTTTATGCTGGTGGAAGGGAAGGGGGAGGAGTAATAAATAGTAATAATAAAGCTTTATTTATAAAGTGCCATCATACTTCACGGTGCTGTACAGATTATAGGTCACATATAAGTAAAACAATAGAGAATTTATCACATGTGTATAGCTTCCACACAACAGAGGACTCACCCTATCCCCCAGTATGATAAATCCTGTCCCAGCAGTGCCCCAATTCTCACCCTAACTGCAAAAAGTAGCCCTCATATATCCTGACGAGTTTCTTGTGTAATAAAGAGCAATGTCATCATGGGACCAAGTGAGATTAAAGCATAAGGGGCTATGCCAGCTGATGCTGTGGCAAACAGCCAGGGGGAACCTGGCAGAAGCACTAAAGGTCAATTTACAATATTTATAAATTTGATGGGATTTGCTATTTTTGGGCATGGAAGGAGGCAAAAAACTTATATGTTCACAATTCATTTTCAGTCTTACTCTGAGTGATTTTTTGGTACGCGGTGGCACACTGTTCATTGGTTGCACAATTCGAAGTTAAAGAACTGGTACAGACCGGTGGAGATCCACCCAACATATTACATGATGTGCAGGTAAGTGTGTTTCCTAGATGACAAAAAATTCATTGATTTAAGGGTAGTTTTTCATCATTACATTGTAAATTTTTTGTATAAAAATTTCACTTTTTAATACAACCGATTGGTGATCCTGGACTGCTTAAAGGGAACCTGTCATCAGGATCACACATTTTCAACTAATGACAGTTCCCCATAGCCTTTTTATTACTAATTGCCATTCTGCTTTTATAATGTACATTACTGCCTCCACTCACTTTACAAAGTTGATAAAAGTATACCTGGCTCCCTGCCAGCAAACCCGATCAAGTTAGAGTCATTGGGGGATATTTATCATACGCTGGCGCTCGTGCGCTGCAAATTCGCAGCCCGATACATGAAGAGGCTTCTGCCTTTTGAGTAGGGCTGCAGCCGGCAGCGTTAACTACACAGCGCGAAAAGGCGCCGGCAGCAGCGAGTGCGCAGGGCGGGGACGGGGACAATAACGCTCCGCGCCAGCCCACTCCCGTCCCGTCCCGTCCCAAAGCTTTGGGAACCTACCATTAGGCGAAAAGGTGAGTTTCCCAATGACAGATTCATTTAAAGGCACCTGTCACCAGGGACCTCATTTTTCCTAAAGCAGGTTGCAGAAGCCCATGACACCCGCAATGCAAAAATGCCTTACTCTTGCACCCGACACAAAATCCTGGGGTTAGTCCTAGGGGTGGGCATTTGGTTTGGAGCATTTCAAAAAAACAAATGTGACTGTGTCTGTGTTACAACTCCTCAGCTCCCGCTCCCCCGTGTGCTCCTGTAGAGCTCCTCCTCCCCGCAGTGATGTCAGCCTAACCACGCTGTGACCTTGAGAGAAGGAGCAGGAGGTGGAGCTGTACAGGAGCACAAAGGTGGGGGCCAAGATATGAGGAGTTGTAACACAGACAAGACAATGTGTCGCCAGACCGGACATATTGCTGGATTGGTGGCTGAAACAGTCAATGCCCTAACAATAGCCATAGTATTAAACGTGGATCAGCTTAAGCGGGCTCCCTGGACACCTCTACGATGCCCCCGCAGACGTTGGCGCCATGCGGTGGCTCCCGCAAACACGGGGGCTCCGGTCGCATCTTGGCGCCCATGGCGCCAAAGGGCAGCAGGCTTCCCTCTCGGCACAGCGCGACAGTTCAGGCGCATCGACTAAGGAGACACGACAGGGATCTCCCAGGGCAGCAGCATGGAGGTGAGAAGAATTCCCAAACTATTACCCTCTGCTATTGATGATGGCTTGCCCCCTGTGGCATCAGGACAGGGGGACCTGCAAACACAGGCACGCCTCTCAGATCACCGACGTATACCGCAGCCAGGGGTGTTCACACCTGGAATTCCATGTTCGTTGTCGCAGTCACTTGGTGATGAATCAGTGCTACTCCTGTCATGGCACGTATGCGGCACACTTCCCAGATGGGAAGCCTCACCCGAACAACAATTTACAACCTCTGCTGAGGATAGGAGATTACCGGTCCTGATCTAAACGGCATGCCCACTTGCGGAACCTGCCCACAAAGAGGACTTTAAGTGTTTGGATGGTTGAGGTCAAAGAAACCTTTAAAACCGAATTTTCGGAGATGAGAGTGATATCCAGTCATGACGCAGAAAATTGGACACCCTGGAAGCTGAGCAAGCAGATACAAAAACGCCAAGTTTCCATACGCAACAGGTTCTGCACACCCAGTCCTCCATGCTACAGGATATGGCCAGGCATCTGGAAGAGCTGGATAACAGGGGCAGGCGCAAACAATATTCGGGTGGGGGGGCATCCCTGAAGTTGAGGGTAAGGACGATGTGCCGTTTACTCTTCAACCCTTATTTTCTGCACTGTTGGGGGGAAAACCGAGACGCAAGTCAAACTGGGACAGAGCAACCGAGCACTGAGGCCTAAATGATGGGGGCGAACCCGAGAGATATCCTCTGCGGTGTCCATGATTTTTGAGCTAAAAGAGCATTATGTCCCTGGCAAGAAGGAAGAGAGATTCACTTTCAACGGGGAGGAGGTGCAGCTCTATCAGGACTTGTCAGGAATTACTCTTCAGAAAAGGAGGATTATATGGTCGTTGCTGAATGTGTTACGTGAGCACGAGATCTCCACAGATGGAACTTTCCATTTGCTTATCGGCTACCAAAGATGGAGTCACGACCACACTATCTGCCAAGTGCACGCATTTAGGAATTCTGCAAGTCTGGGATATCCCGACCCCAAGATGAGGATTGGGACCTCTCCCCTCCCGATGTTTCAGCGGCTACGACTGAGACAGATGGCCGCCAACCATCAGCAAGAGAAACGAAGACCCGAGAATAGATAGAACCTCCTCTAAGAGACTTGCGTGATTAAGGGGATCACCGCCCTGAACTGCATATCCTTTACAGTTAACTTTTGTGCATGTTGGTCCAGGGAGGAGGGGGTTTCTTTTATATAGTGGTACTTCCACGGGACTCTCTCTCTTAGTTGTTAACTACTACGTGCACTAGACACTGGGGCTGCTTTCCCGGGTAACGTCTATTGTAATTATTGTTTTAACCCTTTTTCTAAGGTGGACTGTAGAAGATTGTGCCGCAAAGTGTTTATAGACCTTTAGGATTCCGGTTGCACAACCACTACCCCCTGTAAGTAGGTAACTGCTCAGACCTTACCCCCCTAGCTTTAGGTGGTAAGGATCTGGTCAGCCCAGACTGTACTCCCAAGTTCAGGGCAACCGGGCCCTGCTAAATCAGGACCTACATGGAGATAGGAGGGGTTCCCTCTCTTAGTTACAGGATGTCATTTCTTTCCCTCCTAACTGTGTACTATTTATTGTTTTCCCTCCCCTGTCATTCCTGATTGAGGCCTGTCTCCCGATGTGCTTTGTGTCTTTGTTTATACCTTTTTTTTGGGTACTCCGGCTTTGCTGTAGGGTGGCTGTGTACAAGGGGCCTCATTTCCGCACCTGGAAGAGGGTGAATAATCTTCACCCGTCGAGACCGCCCTGAGGTTAAGAATCCGCACTAGGGACATACCTCATACTCCCACACATTAGATGTTTATCACCAGGTCAGTCTGACACATGATTGTGAAGGGCTCAATTGGGCGTGAAGCGTCGCCTCGCGCTTCAATGAGTGAAAAGGTCTAGAGCCGACTAGGTTTTCCTGCAGGGAAAACGAACTTTGACACCCCGGGGAACCTAATTTTGCGAGGCACTGTACCCTGTCTCCTATATGGCCTCCACGCGATAATAAAAAGGCAAGGGGGTGAGTAGCGATTTATTCTCTATTCTTGTTCCCATCGTACCGGAAACAGGTGACCTCGGATCCAATGGGCGAGCGATACAGTTGCATTCAGGTAGATGTTTGGGTCCCCACACATCCTTATGAATTTGTAAGACCGACAATAAGTATCAGTTCGGTTTGTCACCATCAGTCCTGAACACAAATTAAAGGGGTTCTCCTGGTGACAAAGATTGACTCACGTTATACAATGATCTCCCCCCACACTTATCACTTACTAATTCAGTGTCATTAAGTCTCCTTGCCCCCTTTTCATGAAATCAAAGTCATTTCCTGTCTACTGCAGCTCTGCTACACTTACATTTCCATGAGAATAACGACTGTTATGTTCTCTGCTATTGGGCTCTGACATGTGCCGTGTAGCTCAGTGTTCCCTGCGTGGGGGTGTGGCTGCACGTTCCTCGTATGAAGAGCTGTGCTGACCAGGGGGATTGTGGGGGAGTAGTCTTTAAGCAGAATGGGTGGAAGCATCTTGGAGTATGCAGACTGAGCAGTGAGCTGTGAATGACAAGTGAAGGAAAAGAAAGTCTACAGCCCAGGGTGTGGAGGTTTAGGAGGGACTGCGTTGCTTTGCTGCAACATAATTGATGACAAATAACTGGTTAGTTAAAAAAAAAAAAGTACATATAGTGACCGGAGAACCCTTAACTAAATTCCCGCACAGCTCGCCATACTGCTAGGGGGCGACGTTAACGTATTTTTTCGCGGAAACCATGGGACGCTTAGCAATAAACCAACACCCCCAGCAAAGATCCCAAAACACCATCTCGACGGCCTTTCGCAAGGTCGTCCGACGTTTTGACCTTGTATGACTTATGGAGGGTGGGAACCGGGCGATCCGCTCTTTGACCTTTACTCGGCCCGCGATGGCACGCCCAAAGCCGTATGATTATGGTTTGGAGATACATACAAAATATACTGCGGTGATGCAATCTGCAGCAGGTGGGGGGGATATTCTGGTCAGATGCAGCGCCAGTACATTGACACTAAGGGAGGACTTCTCTTCAGTTAGGGCGTGTCAACTGGCGCCCTAAACGAGTCCATTCTTAAAAAACCTAATTAAGGAGGAAACTCATGCAGCTTAAAAGAACTATTTTCAATTTAATGGAATCATACCCTGCCTCCACTATGAGCGGGGAGCCGACAAAGCAGGTTTTAGGGGGACACTGTATGGAGCAAGGGACCAGAACGCAAAAAGATAGGCTGACATCTGGAAAATGGGAACTGCGAAAGGGATAGGCAAGCCAAGGTGCAGCACTTCTTAGACTAACCCAACTAGGAGTCGTTACGCCGGTGGACAGAGACGAGGGGGAGCGCTCGGGGAATTCAATGCAAGCGGTGGAGACCACAATACTGTGTTTGTTCATAAACAAATATTATGAGCAAGCCAATAAACCGCAATCCCTGTTAGCGAGTAGATGAGGGACGGAAAAGAGGAGGATCATCAGGTTCCCATGTCCTACTGGATGCGCAGGAGGCTACTTCCAAGACCCCGAGGGCAATTAGCATGACGCTTCATGAATTTACAATCAAACTTATTCCCTACCAGATATACTTGCCGCCGAGACAAAAGAGTCGAAGAAAGCAGCTTCTGGTGGACTTTTTTAGAATAATGCTCCTTCCAGGGTTACCCGGGAGGTACAGAGGCCCTCAACTCAGATCTAACACAGTGAGATAGGAGAGGCATAAAGGGAAATGTCAATGGGAAGTCCCCATGGCCCGGATGGGGCTCACATACTTGTACTATCAAGTCTTCTCTGGAGTGTGTGTTGCCCAGTAGTGAAGTATTAACAACTTCCTCAAAGCGCCCGAACCCCTGCTGAGACCCTTACTCAATCATACATAGATCTCTACCTGAAACCGGGGAGAAAGATTGCAAACGTTTTGCAATTACAGGACCATAGCACTCTTGAATAAGATTTGAAAACTATTCACGAACTTACTGGCAATACGTTTATTCAAGGGATCCCCCACATGGATCCATTAAAGACAGTGGGTTTGACCTGGGATGGCAGGGGGAGACCACACTTAGGAGAACAATTGATCGTATTGACCTGGTTAAACAAATGGGGTGGATCAAGCTGCTGGTATTGAGGTTTAGCACGCGGGAAAAGGCGTTTGACCAGCTAGTTGGCCTGTATGTTCAGGTCATAGACGGCTCTGGTCCTATATCATGCACATTTATAGGGTATTATGCACCGGACCCAGAAGAGTTGATCGCACATCCATACATGACCAAGTGGGAGGGCATAGTGGGTGGGGAGAGACGACTATCACCAGGAAGGACTCAGCAGTTGATCTGGGGATGGGCTGCGGAGACATCTTGTTGTGCACACGTTAACAACGGAAGAACAGTACAAGGCTATTGATGCAGTGTTACCATACCACCCTCCTTGCCTACATAGATGTTCCTGACAGACCTGACATTGCTGACCGCTGTGGTCTCGACTGGGGGGACCTTCAGCACATCTTTTGAAGGTGCCCATTCATATACGCTTTCTGGACAAGACGGTGAGGACCCTTGAATGTCTCATCCCCACCCTGGCCAAGACAACCACCAAGATTTGTCTACACATACTCAGGCGGGCAAGATGCCTGGATATCACAATTTGAAGAAGAGGACAGGCCCCCCCTATCGCCATTGACCTTTCTCTACAGAGTGAGGGGTATTCGCACAAGGAAACCTAGCTGCTTCCTTGGACAATCGCATTTCGGGCTTTTGATAGGTATGGACTACGAGATGAGCGAACATACTCGTCCGAGCTTGATGCTCGTTCGAGCATTAGATACTCAAAAAATGATAGTGCTGGGACGAGTATTTTGCCAGCTCGAGAAAATGGCTGCTCCGCCGTTGGCTTTTGGCGCCAGAAACAGAGCAATCACAAGCCAGGAGACTCTGCACTCCACCAGCATGACCGTGGTACCATTAACGCGATAAGCAGTGGTTGGCTGGCACCAGATCAGGTGACCCTGGAATAGACTGCCTGCCCGCGCGCCGCGTCATTCTCTGCAGGGATGCCGTTGAGGAGAGAGAGAGCTGCTGTGGTCAGGGAAAAGCGTTAGGGTGTTTATTAGAATAGTGTTTAGGCAGGAGTGATTCTACAAGAACCCAACAGCCCTTCTTGGGGCTCAATAAAGTTTTATTTTCCTTTTTTTGGTTGCTGTGGCTGGGCTTGCTGCATTAGTAGTGCAGTCTGAGTACCAGTGGTGAGTATAGTTTGCAGGAGAGACTGTGTTTACTCTTAGTGCACAAAATATCACCTCAAACACACGACAGTGGGACAATTATTGCGGGGTTAATTCTGAATTAGGCAGAGTCTGCTGATAATTTTTTTAGTTTATTTCTTTTTAGACTCAGAAAGTAATTCCGGAAAGCCACCAGGGCTCTTCAGTCGTGGGCTAGAACCATAGGCCTCGGAAACCCCAACGGCTATTTAGGCTACGAACTAGCGTATATCTTTGATTTGTATTTTTGGTTTGATATACTGGCTGGGTTGCTGCCATAGTTAGTGCAGCTAGTACATATTGTGAGTAATTTGCAGGCGGACTTGTGTTTATCGTGCGCTGCAAATTCGCAGCCCGATACATGAAGAGGCTTCTGCCTTTTGATGTATCGGGCTGCCAGCAGCGCAGCGTTTAACCTACACCAGGCGAAAAGTCGCCGGCAGCAGCGAGTGCGCAGGCGCGGGGACAATAACGCTCCGCGCCAGCCCACTCCCGTCCCGTCCCGTCCCAAAGCCTTTGGGAACCTACCATTAGGCGAAAAGGTGATTTCCCAATGACAGATTCCATTTAAAGGCACTCTGTCACCAGGGACCTCATTTTTACTGAAGACAGGTTGCAGAAGCCCATGACACCCGCAATGCAAAAATGCCTCTCTACCTTTTCTAAGCATTTGCATTACAATATA